>WJFA01002466.1:0-15861 GCA_009870155.1 Pseudobourletiella spinata | reverse complement strand
AGTATCAGTATTATGACAATACTGCCCCAAATAATTATACGGCCTGCAATAAGAGATTCCAAATATTGAACAGCTTCTATGTAACATCTTTAGATGAAACAGAAATAATTGAACATTCTATACTTACTATTTGGACTGCATGGTGGAGGACAGCTGCGCGCGGGACTTTCTTCGGGAGAAGTTTGCTCAGAAGAATTTTGCATAAGAGGAGAATTTGGATTAATTTCATTTTGTTTAGAAGGAATAGTAGAATATTCTTCCAGCTTTTCCCGAATATGTTGATAGACGTGATCATCGCCGCTTTCACACAAGGCTTGGAGGATCTCTGGACACTGTTGTTTCAGACAGAGGAAGGAGTAAAGCTTTTCGTTCCTATCTCTATCGCAGCTTTTGGAAACCTATGAAGATTTGATTGACTGATTTATGTTTTCGTCCTAAGGGTCAACGACCCGTGGCGAGTCTATGAAGAATTGTAAACATAGTACATTATTTCAGCTTGACCAGTAAAAATGAATAGGAGCTTACGCAGGTCTCATATTGGTATTGTTGTAATAAACCTTTTCCCCTAAGGTGCCTTGCAAACTCTATAAAATTCGTACGGTCGTATAAATAATCAAAATTTTTTTTCACAAATTCGCGTAGGTCGTACGCTTTGAGCTTTTCCCCGAGTTCTTTCACATCCTGGGTAGCCCCCATGGTTGTTCGAAAGAGATACCAACGCCGTATTGAAAGTTGAAAAGAAAACACAGTATGAATACGGACCGCAGGTCAATAACCCCTTGACTTATGACCTTCATATTGGAACTGTTCTTGATGATCTCATGGCTTTCCTTCAACTGACCAAGTTCGGTTAAAATCCATCCTCACGCTTTGGAGTTATCGTGCTCACAGGCGGACCAAGTCCCTATAGAAAGTGGTTTGCCACTTGCCACTTAAAGGAAACCTGCAGAATAAAGAAGATGTGTAGTTAAAATTTAAAATTTCCCTTCGGCAAAATCTAATCCTTTTTTGCAGTGGAAATTTTTTACACCAAAAAGTTAATGGAACATTAGAAAAGATAATTTTTTGCGATTGTACAAGGTCCAATAAAATTTATTCTTGATCTCCTCACACAAGTTTAGCTCTGTTGGAATTGTTGCCAAAGTCCAATTTCTAGTGGAGGTTGGCATGGCATGACTCAGTTCAGTTCGTCAGCTCACTTTAAAACCGCTCACTCCTTCACCTTCCAAACCAAACTACAAGCGGGAGCACGGGTATTCATCTCGCTCAGTCTGTAATGTAATGTTACCTCTTTCTCGTTACAGACTAGAATATCATCATCAATCAAGTGATAGAGATAGCCAGCTACATGATTATGATTAACTCTACTTCCTTTTCCCCGCCATGTACTCAAAGCTACTGAATTCATTCTATTGTAAGCAGCTACTGGCAGAATTCCTACATATGCTCTGCTCAGATTCGTAACTTAATTTGTAAATCTTAAAAGCTATGGGGTTGCCGGTGATTCGTTTCTGTCAAAATGGAGACAGGAATACGCATATATATATCAGCACCTAATCGTGGTTGGTATAAGAATACAGCAAAAGCTGCCTCTGGAATCTTACATGCATCGGTCGGATTACATCACACCGGGTAAATGCAGCCACGAGTCAAATTCAACAACGGCCCAAAGACAGGCATGGGGAAATCCAACCAGGGGGCAAAATATTTTGTGTTATGCCTAGCTGTGCGATAGGTGAAAAGTCAATTTGCAACTATTGACCTCAAACTTTTTATATCTCCAGTGACGGAGATAGTTTACGGACGCCCTCTGCAATGCAAATGGTATCTATCGATGCTGCGCGCCGTGGAAAAATGAATAGTGCCCTTTTCCCTTTTGTTCAAAGAAAGCCCATTGTGTCTGCTGGGTTTCCCACAATTATTGTCGTGGGTACCACTAGCAAATTTATTCCGGGTAAACACAAGCTGCAATCACGATCACTCTTCGATGTCATCGATTTGTTTGAATTTGCATAGAATGTCGCCACTGCACTGGCGAGATTTCACTTGACTGAATTATTATTTTGTGAGTAAAGGAAATGTCTAAATGATTAAATCCTTGAAACATTTCCCGGCGCGAAATCGGGCAACCCAAGTGCTTTTAACAGTATATGTTTGGTCGATCAACTCATTTATTTTCATAGTAGACAAATTGGCTACATCCTTTTGAGCACCCTGTAGAGCAGTAAGATGATTTGTTATTTCATTGGAAGTACAGGAAGGGTGCTTCACGATATCATGCTTGGTTTTTTTGCGAATAACATAATTTTTTTCAGGATAACTCATCAGCATAACCATGGGTTTCGTGGGTTCTTTGTCAAAGTATGAGGAAAAGAGAGTCCCCCCGATCGACCTCGCTAAAAATGCTCTGGTCAAGCAGTTCCGGCGAATGCTCTTTGAAGATTTTACCTTCGTAGAGGCAGCTCGACAACGTTCTGGCCTATACGAAGGGGCCTACCTAAATGTGGAGGATTTTTCAAGTTCAAAAATATGATTTCCACACGTTCAAAATTTTTAACAGAATGTGCCGGAGGACCAATTTTAATATACTTCCGAAAATTTAGCCAAAAATTCCTTTCAAGACCTTGTACTGGAAAATCCAAACGGAATAGTAAATTTTGCGGGTTATACATATCGAAGTCAGGTGACAGGAGAAATGGATGAGTCGTCGGAGTCAGAATCCGAAATAGATGCCATCATGGAAGAGGTTGGGTTGGATCAAATAAAATAACGAACTGATGCAAAAATTTTTGTAAAATAAGTAAAACGTAGTGCAACGTCGTGGCAACTACCAAACATATGTGACACAGAAAGATGGACGAAATTTCCAATTTGACGTGGACGTTCGAATAAAGCGCTTTGCCACACGCATGTCCGTCTGGCCGCCATTTTCCATTTGGGCCCACTGGATCCTCAGTTCCCGCGTATTTGAATTCATAATGATAATTGTCATCATTATAAGTTCCCTGCTCATGTGTGTTGAGGGAGGTTCGGAAAAATTGTCATTTTTTGGCTCATTTTGACGTGCCATAAAGAACAATAATTTTGAACCTGTTCGAACCGGAACTAGAAAACATTGCACATTCGTTTCCTTTTTTATTTTTTCAAAAGAGTTGCCAGATACGAAGGATCTCCGATTCGTTTCGCGCATGCTGGAATCTGTGGACTTTTTCCTTTTGCTCATGTTCGTGATGGAAATAACTCTGAAGTGGACGGATGATTTTCGGAATTTTTGGAAAGATAACTGGAATTGGTTTGATGTGATTGTTACTGTGGCGGTAAGTGTTGTAAAACTTTGAAAAGGGATCTATACATACAAATTATACGCAGTAATTTATTGGAGGAGAACGACACCCGGAAAACTGCGTTTTGAATTCAATGCAGTCGTTGTTAACTCCGATTTTCGATGTGGCGTACCCAGAGAGCAACGAGGACGAAACGCTCGAGACCTTAGTGAGCATAATCAAGTACATTCGAATTGCTCGAATCCTGCGTACACTCAACGTCGTGACAAGACTTCACAAAATTATGGTTATTTGGAGGGCCATCACACGAACTTTTGGTCCGTTGATATTTATCACGATCCTCATGCTCTTCTTCTTCTACATTTTTGCCGTCGTCGGCATTGAGGTCTGTGATCGATTTACCAAGACGCACAGGAACAACCTTCGCTACGTTGATCGTTTCACAGTGAGCTTCTTTTTCAACATTTTGATTTCAACTTTTCATTTTAGAATTCTATAGACTGCAGACATACGGCTGATTTGTTTTTCAGAGCCTTCCGTATGCCTGCCTCACCCTCTTCCAAATCTTCACCATTGACCACTGGCATCCCATACTGAAGGAACTGATGGGTGTCATGGGAGCCGAGCTTGCGTGCTGCTACATCCTCACCTGGCTTTTACTGGGCACATTTATTTTCAAAAATATTTTTGCTGGTGTTATGGGTAAGACCTTAAATCTGTTAAAATACTATATTGAATGCTCGTTTAATGCATTAAAGATTCGTTTAATCCAGTCAGTTGAAATCCAAGTCTGTGCAAGTGATATGTTATTTGATGTACCAGTTTATGTGCCATGAATCAAAGCTATTTTAATTCAGGTTTGCCTAGAGGCTAACCTATGCAGCACTACGGAGGAAGTCGCCCATCATTAAAAAAAATTGGTTCAATCAAACGTATCTCTCTTGTATTTTCAGTGAACAACTTTCAAAATATTCGGCAAGAACTGGTGGACGAAGCAAATGAAATTCAGAACAAATCCCGTTTGGCTGGAGATTACGAAAACATGTTGGAAATAGATGGCCTGTACGTATAATTATACACTTTTACTATTGCTTGCCTTTGTCTTCAATGAATAAAGATAAACAAAAATTCAAATTCAAAAATCCTGCCCTTTTATTCACACAGGGAGGAGCCTATCCTGAGTGGGAGTAGAGCCGAAGATTGGGAGTTTAACATTTTCAACGTTTTGGACCTCATAAGAGCCTGCAAACGAGACTTGTCTCCGGCACTGTGGCCAAGAGATACTCTGTTCCAATTCTACATCATACTCGAAGCAATGGCAACAAATCTCTCCGAAAGAGATCAGCTCCTGTATTTGCTGAGTAAGGGATTCCTCTGTATTCTAGTGATATGATTTACGAACAGTTATTACGAGCCCGCGAGCCTTTCACAATTTTGTATTTTCAGATCACGCGCTCACAGAGAATCACATTCCTTAACACAGCCGTTAATAAAGCAGAGCTCTCCGTTGTTGACAGCAAAGTTGTTGGTCGTCGCAGTACGAGTTGATTTCCCGGTGTGGTTAACAAGTTGTTGTACAATCAATAATATTGCAATGGAATGTGATATACGAATGCAAAGGATTTGTTGTGTAGTAAAAACGTTGATGCTTTTATCGTCCCTTGATTTTTTTCCGTATTAAACAACAATGTTTTTATTTTGCGACACAGGCTACTTAATTTTGTAAGGAAAGAACGACATTCCCTTGAAGACAGCCAGATTTCCCAGCCACGTTAAAACAGAAGAAACAGAGAGGATCCTCCTCTTCCCTACACACGTCACGCAAAAAATGTCCAAAATCATCATCATCATCATCCTTATATTCATCAATTCATCAATCGTATCATGAATCACTTAGAGTTACTCCTGGGGTCATATAGGATTGCCTTAGCAAATTGCAGAGCACTTCTGCGGATTCGGACCCCACAGCATTAATTATTCAAGCCAGGAACACCGGCTGACGAGGAACCGCTCTGAGGCATTAGTGCTAGTTGAAGCCTATACCGTTTGCTTCTAACTCTTCGAGCCGGAATCAGGTCACACTTCCTGGCTGAAACCCACCCTTGGGATCCACCTCACTCAAGTCTTATACAGAAGCGGGTGAGACCCACTCTGTTTCCCACATGGTGATTTCCCACCACACGGTCAAAAATCTATCACCGCTCAAGGGTCCCAGCAGCGCCGTCACGAAGACAGACCTGACCACTATTGTTGGCTCGGTTCAACCTTGGTCCAATGTAACTCTGGCTCACAAGGGGATTTTTTTCTTGGATGTTCCCAGTGCCCAAATCAATCAGAATGCGTGATCCATAGAGGCCATCAAATCCCCTTCAATGAACAATCTCTGTGTTTCTCACACTTTTTTGGTGGAAAATTTCGCCCCATCCTGAGCCAATAAACATAATCTGAGATTTTGACCATTTTCACCACTAATTAATATGCGGACTTATGAGGTTAATATGAGGACTCAAATGAGGTTAAAATCAGGACTCAACTGCGGTTAATAATAATTTTGGGATTAGTGCCACAAATGTAGTCTTGAAGGACCTCTTCCGGATCACGCATGATAATTGATTTGGGCGCTGGTAACAAGTAAAAAAAAGTCCCCTCGTCCAACATAATTACACAAATAATTATTATTCTCGTAGAGGTCACGTAAAAAGTTTGTCCCATCATCCGTCATCGTCTCCTCAATTCTCCTCCAGGGTGTCCCAGAATCATTATTAGCCGTACTCGTGATTTTTAATGATGAAACGTATTGTCCGTCTAAACAACTGTCTAAATTATAATTTTTTAAAAAAATCTGAATGTCTAAATTATAGCATTTTGATGGTGATCCTAATCAGAGCCGCAATCCCATATACTTTTTTTCAACTTTCATAAATCATCTTCCATCCCATATTGTCCAAAGCTTTTTTCATTATTAGTTTTCTTAGTTTTGGAGCCCTCCTCCCTTTGAATTCCATCCTGTACTCATGATTGTGGGACACCCTGTAGAACGGATCTTTCCGGCTCCTGTTCATGATGATAATAATAATTATATGGAGCCTTTGAATTCCCTTGTACCAACCACCGCGACATATCATCCGCACCTCCTTCCCGCTCCGTCTCACAATGCTAAAAAGTAAGTCTCATCACTATATCACTATATATTCAACTCTGATCTCTCCATCCCCATCATCTCCATACAGTTGTTGACATGATCTCTCTCCGCTGCGCTCAAATACATTCATATACGTATATATATATATGTAATTCATTTGTCGTGTCATTTAAAAGTAAAAGTATATATAGCTTTCTTACATAGCGCAATAACGTACATAGAGAAAGGATTTTAAAGCTATAATGTTTTCCATTGTCAGCAATACGGATTATCCTGGATTTTTTTCCATAGAACGCGCGCCCCTTCCTCTCAAAAGGGCACTTTATGTGACAAGAGCGACGTTGAAGAGTATACCTATTATAATTATTATTAATTACTATTAAATATATATTTATATTTATATATATACATATATGTATGCTTATATGTAGAATAAGAATAAGAAGGAGAACTCAAGGTTGTTGAATCGCTGTTTGAGTGGATATCCGAGCTTTTGTAGTTTTTGGGAAAACTGTTTTGTTTCTTTTTTTAAAATATTCTACTACGTCATGCCAAAGCACTGATGAGCACATTTTCAATGGGTATTAAAAAGTGACAGGGGGTAGTGGCGAGGGTGGGGTGAAATATCTCATTTGGAGAACACTGGGTTTGGTGACGACGACGACGACGATGACGATGATGATGACGGCGACGACGACGTGAGGCTCTGACGTGGTGAAGGCAACAACGCGTTCTTCTTGTCTGCACTTGAAGAACTCCTTGGATGATTTCTAGAAGAAGATGCTCCACGAGGTCGTTGTTGTTGTTGGCGATTATTATTACAGCTACTATTATTAATATTATTATTCATGGACGACCTCTTGTAGGATTTTTGACTCCCATTTCGGAATTTTGGATTATTCCCATTATTAGCCACATTTAAGGCATATGCCCTTGCTCCAGATGATATGACGGGCATGGATTTGTAGCCATTAGTTTTGTTGTTGTTGTTATTGTTGTTGGAGTAATGGTGAGGTGAGGACGATGACTGGCGATGATGATGGTGGTGATTTTTATCAGGGGCATCAAAATGTTTCGAAAGGCAACAGACACTGCTATCATCATCATTGTCTTGATGATGATCATCATCATCATCATTATTATTAGCCTTCCTCACTCGGTCACGTTTGCCAGGTTTAAGTCGGGAGTCGACACTGGGAACAACAGCACCCGCCTCCGCCGCTGATGATTCGGAGGCGGGAGGACACCCGTTCAATAGTGGAGAGTTTGAGTTGGCTGAGTTGGCGTGGTGTTTGTCGACGCCGTTGGATTTGGAAATGACTTTCCGCGCCCTTTCCTTCCCGAAGAATACATAGTCTGCATCTTCCGCGGAGCCCAAGTCGTGACGCGGATTATTGTCTTGAACTAAGCGAAGGCTGGCATCATGACTTCCGTCATGATGACCCCCCTCGACGTCACTTGTGCCGGAGCTTGGCCGTTTCCTCCGCATTTTCGGCGGCTTGCACTGAGAGCACTTGAAATGTTTCGGTATATTACTCTTGCGAACCCGGGCGCAGCTGAGATGGAGCCAGACGAGGCAGGACTCACACTCAATCATGGGTCGGCCGGCAAAGGGCTTCCCACACCAACAAGTTACCATTCCCCAGGTGTCTTCATCTGGACAGGTGTAAAAAATCACACATTAAATTAAAAAAAAGAATAATAAAAACATATAATAATAGTAATGATTGATAATAATAATAATAGTACTGATTGATAATAATAGTAATGATTAATAATAATATTAATAGTAATGATTAATAACAATATTAATAGTAATGATTAATAACAATATTAATAGTAATAATAAATTATAACAAAATTGTTTCTACTGGAAATTTAAAGGAAAATAATATTATTCATTAAATTTAAAGAAAAAAACCCACCGGATTCCGCCTCCGCTTCACAAACGCTGGATATCTGACTGCTCGAATCCGAGATTGCGCTCACATGGGCCGACTCACCAACGCTATTTAAAGGACTCTCGATCTTCCTTTCATCCTATAAAAGTGAACAAAAACACTTTTGCATCCGTCGTACTACGATTTTTTAACAATTAGACGCCATTATTCGAAACAACATTTCACTTCAGCCTTTTCAAATACCACGCATTCAAAAGCCAAGAGTTCAATTGTGAGGATATGTAGACGTGTAATATATTAAATAATATAGGGAGGAATCGCACAATAACTATAATCATAAGAATAATAATAACTGAGCATTGTAATGATTGCAAACAAGCTCATTTTTTAGATCCTATATGACATCACCGAAATCAATTAATTACGAGTCATTCCTCTAAAACGGAATTTCTCCACGTGCAGTAAAGTGGAGAGTAGAGAAATCTCAGTTCCTCTGGTCAAATAATTTTTTAAAATATTTGACAAACCTCATCTTCATTGCAGAAACCGTGTGGATAATTAGTGTATGCCAAGACTACATCGCAAAACTTTAAAAAGTCTTCCGCCGTCCGAGGCCTCCGAAGGGGACTTGCTAATTCTTGAAGCTGCAAATATATGCAAACATAAATATACATGTATATGCATGAAAATAGTCATTCATCAGTTCCACACTTCGTGAAAGCCTGTAAACATGTTACACTTATATCTTTATATGTTTCCATTTTGTTGTATTCTCTTATCATATATAACGCATAAATGCTTCAAAAGTTACTTGAGTGACTGAGCCAGGGGGATGATGTAGCATTGCGAGAGATCTTCTTCCAATAATAGTTTATATGGTTTGGTTAGTTGTTACTTTTTTGTAGTTATAGTTGATGTTTTGCGGAAGTGAATTTTCGGAGAAAATATAATAATAATAATTAATCGTCGTCCCCAATAATGCAATCATAGCACGGTCATGGACACAAAAATATCAGAGACGGAAGCAGCAACCCGGGTAGAGTTAGTACATATCCGAGAGGGTCACAGGAGAAGAACAACAACGGAGCAAAAGAAAATCCTCCTCGTCGGCCACGGGCACTCACGAACGAACGAAATTGGTTTTCAAAACACAGGAGCGATTGTAGAGGTTCTTTTACGAATGCAACAGTTGTTAACTTAACAAGTTAACTACCAACCGCACTAGTACTGGTTCGGTGCTAAACCAGGAGGGTAGTTTATTTCAACTTGATTAACTTGTTTGACTCGAGCAGTCATCCTCGTGTCGTATCTGTCTGTCTCTCTCTCTCTGACTTGATATATATGTGGAGTAACTGAGTGAATGTTTTTAACCTAACCCCTCCGTTCATGCGAATGAATAGGATGTTCGAAAGTTGGCGCGAATCCTCTTGGAAAACTCTGTACGAGCCAATAGATGGTACACTTGATGAGATTGGGAATAATTATATGGAACATTCGAACAATCGCTCTCTAGGACCGTAATGCAAACTGCAAGTTTCTGTGAAAAGTTGATGTCATTTCATGCAGATCAATTATAGTAGTATGAAAGGGATTACTCTGTAATTAATGAATTACTTATCAATGGAACCCCAGCTCCAATATTCCAGCGTTTATGTCACTACTTCCCTTTATGTATTGCAAACTGCAATACGGGACCGGCAAATGCGTTTAGAAGTAAATAATTCTTATTGTTGGCGCGGCGCGCAAAGTTTTGGCTGAATTTTCCATTGCACAAGTAATTTTCTTGCGGGAATTAAATTGGGATTTTTTATTCTTCCAATGGTCCCCCCTTAGTATCATTTTAAGTAAATCGTGACTAAGGCGTGCCAACCTCTGCCTTCGACGGCCATCAATGCTTTTTTGATCAGCCACGCATGATTTTTATGCTTTTTTTCAAAATTACGAAATGCAATGTTTACCACCTTTATGAACATTAATGGTTCTTTTTTTAAATCAAAATGAATACAAAATACGTGCACAAAAATCTGTTTAAAATCATAATACACAAATTTAAAATCATTTATCAGTTGGTCGCAAAATGATAAATATGGATTCACAAGTGAGAGACCATTCTTGTCGCGTGGCGTTTCGTAAGCCTTAAGCCAAATGCTAGATGTAATTTATAATTTATTTATTCCCAACCGAATGCAATATCACTAAATATTGTCAAGGCAAGAGGAACGGTAAAAGCATTTATTAACATGCAGTAGGCAGGTTTATAAGATAGTCGTTGTCGTGATGTCTGTCAATGTGTCTGTGCCTCCCCCTGTCCTTGTGCTTGTGGGCACGATAGCGGGTGATTTTTTGTCGGTTTGTCTGGTGTGAATCTTGGATAGTCTTGCATAGATGGGACGTGACGTGTGCGCTTAATAGGAGGGTAAGGTAGGTGTATACAGCGGATCGACTCTGGGCTTATAGGGCATACGACCCGACTCTATGTATGTACTAGCCCTAGATCCTTTCGCCCAACTAAAGCCTAGTTTCGGAAAAAGTCAAATTTGAAATTTCACCGAAATNCGGAAAAAGTCAAATTTGAAATTTCACCGAAATCAGTTTTGGGAAATTTAACATGGGATTTCCCATAAGGATTTTAAAAGACCGAAAGGAAGACCCTTTGGTGTTTTTGGAAAAAATCACATTTTACAAACTTCTGAAGAATGAGTTAAAAGCTGACTTTTACTATGTGGGAGCATCAATTGAGATGGGAATATGAAATTCGGCGCTTAATTTTGATGAAAAAGTGGGGTTTTGGGGAAATTACTGAGGCAGGGTCAAATGTCATGAAATTGATTTCCGGGGAATTTAACATGAGATTTCCCATAAGGATTTTCATGCGCCCAATGGTCCCTCCTTTGGTGTTTTGCGAAAAGTTGACTTGGGGGGAAAATAGTAAAATCTGGTCAAGAAGGATGTTTTGGGAGTAAATTTGGGAGGTCATTCGAATTTTCAGATTAGTTTTTCAAAAAATGGAGGATGTTTTTGAATTTTTTTCACCGAAATTCATATTTATATAAACAGTGGAAGATTTGTAATTTTTGGAAAGGTTCTGTGTTGATAATCTTGTTACTAATCTTAATCTTCAATTAATTTAAATTAAATTCAAAAAATTAGTGGTTTGACTGTGGTGGTTGATCTGTATCTGGCTGCACACATTGAGAGACAAAAAATTCCCATGCTGTAGTCCTTAAGAAATTTTTCATTTCGCGAAAATCACTTTTATTTATTTTTTTCGGGACTAAACCGCGCTATGCACAAGAACGTTTAGTGCTTTCCTATTTTTCAGACAATGCTTAGAACGATTGTACACATGTCGTTCAAATATCCAGTAAACAGGCCGTGGGTGTTTCCCGTAAGTCGTTAATCTGCAGACCTTCTGTCGCTCCCGATTCTGAATGAAATAGGTGGGCGTGGGTGCTTGGCAGGGAAATTTCATGTGTTGCTGCACTGCCTGGAGCCGCCAGGCAGTGCTTCGTTAGGCCAAACGACCGATACCATGAAAGTAGCTTAAATGTATGAAATTTTTTTTACTATGCTCGACACTCAGAATATTCCGGGACATTGGTCATCCTGAAAGAGAATATCCTTGGTCGGGAGACGCAAAGAACACGTCTAAGGTTGTAACCAACGGTTTCTTTTTCTTTTATTCAAGTTCGAAGGTAACCCGAAATGTTCTCGAAAATTTGAAATTCGTTAATTTAGCAACCATATTCTCCCGCTGGGCTGAGAAACGGTTGTTGTTCGCTTTGTGCATGGTCGAGGGTTTTAAAAGTTATTCAAAATTCGAATGAAAGGCTACCGGTTTTAAAATCCGAAGGGATTCTTTCGGTATCAACCCTAACCATAGCATGAATCTTTCGGGAACACCCTAAATTCATTCTTAAAGGGTTATCGTTGGATTCGTTTTGTTGGCGGGAATTACAAGATTCATGTTTGTGATCGTCGTTCTTCCAATTCCAATCCACCCCAAAAGATCATTTCAGTCCGTGACAATGACAGTTCCATGTTTCTGACTCTAACTAAAAATATAAACATTTTACAAACTGATAAGCCTAACGGCTGGTATCCCTACAACTCTCAGTGTTAGTTCTCAACTAATAGGTAATGTTAGTGCATTTCAGTCATGTGGAACTACAAAGAAACTTGTGATTCTGTGTTTTGTAACTCATTATGAGCTCCCGGTAGATCATGTCAGTAGATAAAAGTAAATATAATTGTACTATGCAAGAGTAACTTGTTGTCTTCAAATCTTCAATGACCTCTCAATATTATTAGATGCTTTTGAGAGACTAGATTTTACGT
Source organism: Pseudobourletiella spinata (assembly GCA_009870155.1). Lineage (NCBI taxonomy): Eukaryota > Metazoa > Arthropoda > Collembola > Symphypleona > Bourletiellidae > Pseudobourletiella > Pseudobourletiella spinata. The sequence goes on along the minus strand of WJFA01002466.1, from coordinate 3,196 downwards.
TGTTAGGGTTCATATATGATTATCCGGTTTGGGTCGTATATATGTAAAATCCGTCCTGATCTCATCATCATCGGGTTTTTGTTTTCAAAATGGCATGAGTGTGGCCTTGAAAGTTTTATGTGATTTCCAAAGCAAATTGTGCCTCAAACTATGTAGAACGTAAATTTATATTTAAAATACTAAACCCGCTCATCTCGAATTTTAAACTCGACTGGTTATAAAGAGCTGTTTTACGCCCATGACATAGGATTAAGATGTATCTCAGTTTTCGAAATTGTCAGGACCACGGTAGCTTTTGGAGTAGAATCATTCCGCCACCAAATTGTTTTGTTGGAAGATTCATTCTGATTTTAAGTTTAATTCATCTCGCTAAGAATCTTGACGAGAGCGGGAAACTGAAGGATGTTCGTAGTAGTAGTAGCGACTCCATCACAGAAAATGAGTCTACAAGCGTGCATACAGGATGTGTACCCGGTTCCAGTGTACTCAGCTACGGTAAAACCAGTTTTTAACCTCTGCAAAAAAATGTTACTTTCCGATAATGATTTTCCTCAGTCATTGTTCACATTTGAATCTCTCACAGTGAGCCCAGAATCTCAGTTTTGCCTTCCGCAAAAAGAAAAGGCGATTGACGAAGTACCAACGGTAAATCCTGATTTCGAAAGACTGGAGAATCAACTCCTGGAGAAAATTAGAAGATTAAAGTCGGAGTACGAAAGGGGGAAACCACGTGGGGCTCCGGAGGACCAGCAATCAGTCGTTTGTCAGTTATATTTAGACTTGGTCAAAAATGATCTCGCACCGTTCTCAAATGGCATAACTAAGGGTGCAGTGGAAACCGCGAGAAACAGGTTCGTCTTCACTTGTTTTCATATTTTTACGTTTTGATTTTTATTAGATTTTTTAAAAAGAGATGATCATTCGGTGTTCGCTGTTCGCATAGTAGAACAATGAAATAGAGATGTCATGTGGAAATCTGATGGAATTTTGTATTATGTCGTTCCAGAGGTGTTTTTTATCAGATTCGCAATGGTAAAATTTATCGTCAGCCCAGCTGCCTTTTTCCAGCACGGTGTGGTGGAGTGGAGCACTTTCTTCGAAAAGTTGCTCCTCATCTCCCCGACATGGAATTCATTGTCAATGTGTCTGACTGGCCTCAAGTCCTCTCCGGGACCTCAACACCTTTGCCGGTTCTGTCTTTCAGTAAGGTTTGTAAACTTTGTTTTGGTCATTAATTGGTAGCATCCAGTTTTCCCGAATTTGAATCACTTAAAAAAAACTTTTGAGCTACCGTGGTAATGATAGTGGATATTTGCGTCAGAAGGAAACGAGCATAATTTTGTTATTTTGTATTATAAATACTAGTAGCTTTTACTCTAAAATATTATACAGGAGAAATTTGGACGCTCACCTGTGCAACTAATGATATACGGTGGTTTTTGTAGAACTTGAACTATGCGGACATCACTTATCCGGCCTGGACGTTCTGGGAGGGTGGGCCTGCTATTGGTTTGTATCCCAAAGGCATCGGCAGATGGGATTTGATGCGTAAAGTACTCATTGCTACGGCTGCCAAGACACCTTGGAAGGAAAAGAAACCCTTGGGATTTTTTCGAGGGTCAAGAACATCAGGCCAACGGGATCCCCTAATTTTGTTTTCGCGTAAGCATCCGGAACTCGTGGATGCTCAGTTTACGAAAAATCAAGCATGGAAATCTGAGGCTGTAAGTATTCTCTTGCAGTATCTTTTTTATTATATTTTCATCATGATTTTATTACGATTCTATTAATTTATTATTTTATTTTGATTTTAAATTTTTTTCATAATTTTTTCATATTATTTATTTACTAGTTTTTATTAAAATATAATACATTATTATATTATATGCATTATTTCTGTAAATTTCTGTTTATAGGACACTCTATATTTGGCTCCTGCTCCGGAAGTCACTATGGAAGAGCATTGCTCGTATAAGTACCTTTTTAATTTTCGTGGCGTCGCCGCAAGTTTTCGGTTCAAGCATCTCTTCCTCTGCCGCTCATTAGTAATTCACTCGGGGAATGACTGGATGGAATTCTTTTACCCGGCGCTCAAACCTTGGGTGCACTATGTTCCCATGAATGATTCCGTGGGGGAAACAGACATAAGGTTAGTTAAAAAAAATTATGTGATTCTTCTTCAAATGGGTCGCATCCAAGAATTGACCGCAATGATTACGTTTTTTGGAATATTTTCAGGTTCTTATTATGGTTTCTCCACAAGCATGACGACGACATTTAGCCAAAAAATAGCTGACCGAGGTTACAAGTTTATCAAAAAATATCTGAGAATGGAGCACGTGGATTGCTATTGGAAGGAATTGCTCACGTCTTACGGCAAATTAATTCGTTACCACGTTGGACCCCGGGAGGACCTTGTTCCCATATTCTAATTTATTACCAACCACCACTTATTTTTCCTGCCCGTGCTAGTACCCTGTGGATACTATTTGAAAGAAAGAAGTATGAATATCTAAAGGAAATAATTTCATGAATGACGTCTCTATCGTACATGGTCGTCACCGATTTGTACATTCTTGACGTTTGAAGACTTTCCTTGAACGGCCTTAGTTTCCGCTATCGCACGCGGCGCTTTTAGCTTCATTCGCTTTCATTTTATTCAAAACAAATGTAATACATAATTCTGGAGCACCCCGCACACAGTCCTCCGCTGAGATAGCCACGGTGCATGACTTTATGAACATGTACATAAATATATTACGGTTAAGTTTTTGGGTACAATTATGCAAGACGAAAAATAAAAACATTCTGCTAATCATCATTGCTGTAAAGCCAAGAAATTAACGTGTAAATCTGAAAAAAGAAAATAGCAAATTATTTCGGGCCCGAGCGGGACAAGTTTTTTGACGCTTAGCATCATAGGATGCCATCACCCGATTGCTCACGCATCACATTACGATGAACGATCGTCCATATGGGTTAGTAGGAAATGTGATTCTGCTGAATCACAAAAATGGGAATACAGGGAGTGTCCAAGATATTATCGCATGTAGTATGAAAGCGCTTCTTATAGTTTTTGCTTGTGACACACACACCTTATCACAATCTTGGAAAAGAAAATTTAAGGACGAAATTTATACATATATAATTAAAGTATTCAATTTTACTTCAGTAATAATAACCATCGCAAATAAGT
>WJFA01002465.1:0-15861 GCA_009870155.1 Pseudobourletiella spinata | reverse complement strand
CGTATGCAATCTACGACTGCACTTAAACAGCTCCAGTTTCTCTCTTTTTCATATTTTTATGCAGAATGGATGCGGGTGGTGTCATCCGGTCTCATTTCTGACCTCCTTTACGGAGCTATATGCCTAGACGTTTTTCCCCTTATTAAAACTGAGCTAGTCTTACTGAAATGACGCGTTGCAGTTACCTAAAAATTTAATGGTGTATACTAAAAATCAAAATTTTCCAAAATTCTAATTTTTTAATGCGAAACTACGACGTATGTGCCCATTTTTAAAAAACAGCATAAAAAGCATAAGTAACTGACGAAAAAAGCATAATTTTTTGTTGAAAATGAGCATAATTTTGCACGCCTTAATCATCATGATAACTACAGTTACTTCATGTTGAGCTTTGGAAAGCATTTTATCCCTAAAATCAGAATTTGTTGGTATGACTACGAATACGTGCACAAATTCCCATCACTACTGGGGAAAAACTGTCACTGTAATGGTTCGGTGACAATCTGTACAACATCCCCACCCAATGCAATGCACAGCTCCACTCATCAACCATGTCTTATTTGTTTTGACGGCACTTTAATACCATAACTACCAGTTTTTTATGAGCGAATCCCAAATGCCGTAAATTGTGTAGTTCCTGACAGGAGGAGTCCGCAACATCGAATACAGATTCTTCCAGTAGTCACATTTTAGAGGGGTTAAAAGCATATGCCTGCCATTTGTCATTTCCAAATGGATCCATAGATCATTTCCTAAACGCAAATGTTTTCCCTACTCGGAAATCAATGAAAACACGTGGATATTTTTAGGCAATATTGACAAAAATACAAGCTCCAAACAGTGGGCAGTCAATCTCGTCCTTCCAATATCCGCATTCTAAGCTCAAATAAATTCCTTCAGAAATTCCGACCACACAATCTTTAGCACCTCTTTGCATCCTCATCCACTCAGATAAAGTCTGACAACCTGCTTCAAAAGAGTATATTATTTGCATGAAAATCAACATCATCCCACAACGGAGTTCAACTTGTGCATCTTATCAGGCATTACGACATAAGTAGTGCCAAGTTGACCGCAAACCAAGAAATTTGGACGTCAGAGTAACTCAAGTGAATCGTCCAGGAGCCATCAAAAGTCTCAGGAATTTGTTCAAGATACGAAAAACAGGTCTTCGGCTTCGCAGTATCCATCATCACACGTAAAATACCGTCCACACAACGCTGTCCATTTAGGCATAGCAAATCGCACCGTACCGCCATACCCCAAGCCGCACACACCATCATCATTGTCCGCCCGACTCTTCCCCCGCCGAGCCAGTTGTAGAATAGCATAAATAACAACAAACACTGTAATAAACACTCGGCATCCTCCTCAAAGCAAAACCCAGCCAGTATTTCCACACAGTACAACCTCGCCGCTCCGACAGCAACAACAACAACAGGACGCCAGCGAAGCTGAAGCCACATTATTTTCAAATCATGTCAGAGACTGAGTGACTAAATGATGAAAAATGGGCCACGTCCTTTACGCCTCCATTATTAAAGACGGTGCAAATGTGTTCACCCTCCTCCTCCTCTTCCTCCTCCGATCTTCATATGTCAGTCCGAATTCACAACCGCCCGCCGGCTCCAGACAGATATATACGTGTAGGTTGGAGGAATATATTATCCCTTAAAGTGCTTTATTATAGTCTGAATTTGAATGAGACAGCCTACAGAGTAGCCTGTGTGTGTGTGTGTCCATGAACGTGTTCGTCTTCCTTTTCTCGGGATAAGCCCCGGACACCCGGAGTTTTCCTCCTCCTCCTCCTCCTCTCTCAAAGTCAGCTCACATTTTATTATGCATTCCAGTGAAAATGAATCCTGCTCCGGCTCATTTGCATAAACATAGTGAAGCCCGGGGGCCGCCTCCGTCGTCGTCGACGTACTACTAAACAAAAGGCAATGAGGGCGCGGAGGATAAGCATATTATGTTAAAACCTAATGTGCTCTCCGAATTTCCTATTTCCCTCCCAAACAAAATGTATTAAATCTTCCCTCAAAATACTCATCTATTTTTTCAAGCTCCAACTCCCATCCCAGATGATTGAATAATGTGGGGAAAAAATTCTTAAAACCAATCCTTCTAAGGCGAGTATATACAACGAAACGTTGCGGCTACTGTCGCAACTTACCCCCCACATTCACGTCGCACCCACCCACCATATGATGATATCATATGGCCATGACCAGGCTATGACATGACTGATCTGATCCCCCTCCATTTGTATTGCTATTAGTGTCCTCGGTGAACTTGCTCAGTGCTCTTGATTCCACTGTGGACCTTGACTCCCAACTTTGAATCCAGCCGACGGATGAGCCCCATATAGTTAGTGAGGTTTGACACGGTAAACACGCGCTTAAATAAATCTATAACGGACGAGCCCACGCCTGCAACACTATCTTCCCCCCTTGAGCCTCTAAATCCCAGGAAACATATGCTGGAGAAGATAATCGTTTTACAGCGATCATACATGGTCCTCTTGTTTGTACGTGTGTATGAGCTCCCCACTCGCCCCAGTCAACCTACTAAAACAGCCACCCCTACCTCTTTAGTCACCCATTACAGGGGATCCGTGTGTTACTCTGCCCTAATCCGACATACCTGTCATTCATATTTTGAAAAAAAACATGTTTTCTACTAATTTTTAACTTTAAAACCAAACTGAATTTTTTCCCCTCCAATTTCCCCCTTTTCTCCACAAATGTTCCTTCCCGCTACTAACAAGTGTGCATCCATTCAAATTCGCTGAGGCAGTAAAGAGAGCCGCGGGGTTATTAGCCGGCTTGAGGATGTTTCAAAAAGAGCCTTTGATAAATAATCATAATAATAATAATAGTGAGGTCGTGTGCCGGCCGAAGGGGTTGCCTCCTGGCCCTGGTGGTGGTGGTGGTGGGGAAAATATTATGTGGACACTATATAGAGGAAATAAGCTGGATAATCCCACCGTCTTTCCCGTCTGGAGTGTCCATTTGAATGGCCGATTGGTTTCACCATAGTGAAGTCCCCCACTTTCCACAGTCACCAGTTGTGTGAGTCCTTGGAAATGTATGTGTGTGTGTGTGCAGAGGGGCTAAAAGAGTGGATAGATACAAATCATACAGTGAGGGAACTACTAGTAGTCGTCGTAGTAGCATGTGTGAGTGCATGTGGAGCCACGGGATGGAAAAAGTAAGATAGAGTGTAAACACTCGTCAAGTTTGCGCATAGGACCTGACGTGTGTCCCGGCACGCGACTTCTTTATCCCACCCCCCACGGGGCTAGTTAAGAAATATAGTATGGCATCCCATCCATACACTTTAAGTGTGGGAAATCAGCTCCCTGTACACTTGGGAGGCTCACACACACACACACACACACACACACACACTGATCACTCCTCGTCTTCTCAATGGGCCGGGACAAAGACCACTCCGCATGATTGCCCGACTCTATTATATGGGCCCAAAACTTTTTTGTGTACGCCCTCTTGAAGCAGCATTGAAGCGCGCGTGAAAATTTCAAATCCTCCATCTCAACTTCTACGTTGAACACGAGCTTCCCCCGTTGTGCTCAAGTGGGTTTTTACACTCGGCTTCCTTTCAACCCGGGCAATTATTACACCGAGTTGATGTTGATGATATGGGTACTTTGAAGGCGTTTCAAGGGACTCAGGTAGTGGCGTAATTTGACTTTAAAATTTACACGGTGGCTAATGGACTAAGTGAAAATGGGGATAAACCCCGCCTAGGCCTACGCTCATCCTCATTAAGTCTGTCTCTGGGGAAGAAGAAGACAAATGCTGGGGTGTGACGAGAGAGCTGGGCGTGTACGAGGTCTCCATTAAGATGACTGTGGGGCGGCAGCCGCGGTGTGTCAGTGGTGGAAAATACACATGGCAATGTTAAATTATGGTCAGCGGACTTCACCATTACCATTACAATACAAAGACCTCGTCGTCATATATGGAGACCCAGTGTGAGACTCGTGTGTTATATTTCCCGATGGTAGGAGGGTCCGGGATGCTTGCTGCTCCTTTGACTCAATGTGGGGAAATGTGGAGGCTGTACACAGTGTAATAGTTGCAGGATTGCAGTGGCGGAGGCTTTGCCTGCCATGAGGAGTGCGGCGTGGACAGGCTGTGTAGCAGTGACTCAGATTTTCCCTTTAGTTTATCAACATCATAGGTAATAAAAATAAATGAATATGGATGGGTTCTTTCTTGTTTCTCCTCCCAAGTCTGCAGGGTAGGAGTATGTGGGTACAGAGGCGGAGGATGATGGGCTATGGCGACGGCAGGGGCTGAGGTTGGTGGGGGGTAGGTGGGTGCGCACATGAGAGTGAAAATACGTGTGCATACGTAGCCTCAGCCTCTCATTGCATTGTAGGGATATACTGGGGAGGGAAGTGAAAAAGTGGAGCGGGCTGGCGGGCGGCCGGTCGCTTGGGCGACTTATTTAATATTATATTGTTGTGTACAGATTGTCAGTAATGGAGACAGCCCGGGCTGCGGATGCATAAAGCGACGACACGTGCAAAAGATTCTCAAAGCGCCGCAGATACCATTTCGTAGGGCTAATAATGTTTCCAAGAGTTGGACCCACCGCGGACTTGAAATGAAGGGATCAAAGGAAACCCTCCAGTCGCTCACACGTATACGGTGCACACACACACACACACACATGGATGTACACGTGGGGTAAGTAGGATTCCCAGGGACGCAAGGACGGAGTAAGTACGAACAGTGGGCCATCATTTACATGTGTGTATACACAATAACGGGGAGAGAGGATCTATCTGTCTGTCTCTCCGTGTGTGGATGTGTAATCTTGTCAGGCGGTGATGTTGACTGATTGACGACCGGGATAGTTCGTATAGCATGGACGGCAGCGAGGCATCAGGGTCCAATGTTACGTTTCTGCGGCAATTGAGCAAAAATTTGTGGGCCGAACCCACTGCTTGATGGAATGTGCTTGTTCGGGATTTTTTTCAGAGGGAGGATTTTCATACAAAAGCTTCCTCACTCTCAAACCAGTTCGGACGCTGGAAATTCAAAGAAACTTAGACTTTAAATTCAGGTTTGAAATTTTGTTTTATAATAAATTATGATGTAAAATTAAATTAAAAAAATTAAACTCATATTATAAAATTAAATTATACAATAAAATGGATTAAAACTTGCAATATAAACTGTGTAAAATAAGAAAGGTATGTAATTACATTTTAAGGAGATTTTGAGGGACTGAATTAGATGCAAATTAGTGGGATGTTACGGTGGTCGTCAGAGCTGATGACACTGCCCATACGAGTTAGGCGGTGGGTCATAGTGGATGATACTGTGCGGACGGACGTGGGTCAAAATCCTGTTGTCATCGTCATGGCATTCATTATGGACTCAGTGCTCAGTGTGCCGGCCAAATGAGCTGCAATATTTGTTCTGAAACGACATGCACGAGTGAGAGAGATTGTGCCGTGAGGCTTGTTTGCCATTTTGAAGGTTGTCCCATGGTCGTATATTTATTTGGGACAAGAAGGGACAGGGACTGGGAGTTAGAGGGAGGACGTACATAGTATCAAAGGAGAGGAGACACTGTGAGAGCGACTTACATTTATTTGCCTTTCCCACTGGACCAGAGAACTCTGTCTATATCTCTCCCATGCTGTTTGCTCAAAATGGGAAATAAATATTAGCCGGTGGACAGGTCTCGTGCGATACCAGTGCAATGTCAACATGGGGACATGTCGTTCTCGGCTCCGAGTGCACCCATTAGCTATTTCTCCAGAGTTCAGCAGCCACTACTCCAGTGCGGTATACTGCGGTGCATACGGCGGGCGATAGGAGCAATTCCGCAAGGGCACCATCTTCATTTCCCTTCACGAACGTACATACGTGGATATATGTGCGGTAGCATCCACAACTCCATACATGAGCACACCACAGAGGGCAAGAGATTGACAAGAGAAACTTCTACATACTATTTTTTTCGCTGTTCCACCAAAACCTTCAGTGATCTTCTCAGAGTCGACGGACTGAATGAGCCGAGGAGGACGAGAGTGTGTACATAAGGCATGTACCCTTCCGTTTCCCGCACACTGTGCACACGCACCAAGTACATAGCGCGAGGCAATCTTCTTTTCGCCCCAAAAGATTCCACAATCTGGATGAAGTCACACATGGAGGAGGCGGAGATGACGACGAAGGAGTTCCTTCCAAATATACGTCTCCACAGCCACATCTCCCATTGTATCACTCCGTTTCACTTTTCGTCTCAATGACTCTCACAGCCCGCTCATCCCTTCTGCTGCCTGAAGGACAAAAAATTCTGTGTCAACTCAACCATTTCCATTTCATTTAGTTCGCTCGGGTGAAATACTACTACACACTACCCTGCTACTACCACTGAGGATGGGGAAGGAGGGGAAAATATAGAGGGAAGTTACCAGGGGAGGGAGCATAATCCAGGACGGAGTCTCCAAGTGTTTGCTCTCCCCACTTCTCTGACTTGAGCCCCGTTGGGTCCCAACTCCGTGGATTATATGCGGCCCAAGTGAAGACAGCAGGGATCAAAATCCGGAAAAATACGATTCAAATCACTCATCTGCGACTTAATTACAATCCATGGAGAAGTTCATATAATTAGTTTTCCAAATTAAAATTTATTATTTATGACTCACCTGAGCATAGCAATACTACCATCCCGATCTCATATACCGTTCGTCTAATCTACTGGGCCTTTTAAATTTACGATTACATCCCATCCCATGCGTAAAGGTTGGAGGAGTAAACATCTTCATTTTCATTCAAATATCCGCCTTACATCCACACTTACAAGTTTACAATCAAATGCAAATTAGAATTTCCCGGGATCCTTCCCATTACTATCATTAATAAATCTGCAGTAAAATATTCCCAAGTCGGAGTAACCGTGCTTGAAAACACCCATACACAGCAGAGAACTTTTTGCATTCACAATTCCCTCGCGCCACCACATCGCACACACGTCACATCAGATACTGCTGTTGCACATTGGATCCAGGAAGTAACCTTGTTGGAGGCACTCCATGTAATTCCAGTAAAGCCCCCCGAAGTCACATAACCCTAAATTCAAGGGGGAAAACATTCATTAAACATATACATGGAAGGAGGGAGCAACTACTGCCGCCGAACAGTACACCGACCACCACACGAGCCATCTCATGCTGTGACTTTTACGGGGAACCACAGATTAGACCGGATGATCTCAACTTTTTCTTAATGGACAATAATTTTTCGAATTTAATTAAAACTTTTATGTCCAACCCCTTTGACTCTTAACGTCTCTGTGCACGTCACTCCATTTTGTATGCAACAATAAAAATTCACCACCGCACCGTCGTCCTCTTCTTTCCTCCGTTCGCCATCCACATCATCGTCTATACCCTCCTTCTCCTCCCATTAAACGCTTTCCCCGGAGCAGAGAAGAGCCATTAAATTCCTCTAGGAGAGTTAGGGTGATCAGTCCAAAGCGAAATGAGCTGGAATAAGGAGAGTATACACATACACACATACACTGACTCAGGATACGCCTAATCCTTTTCAATTTAAAATGCACAAGGGGACTTACCACACATTCACACTAAATGCTACGCCACTGCCTGCCTCATCCCAGTATGAAAGTCATAAATCTCTCCCTGTCCCCATCCCTAACCGCTCCTGGAATGACACCGAACATGAATTACAGTTTTTCCAAATCCTTTCAATTCTAAATTATTTAGGGCATCTACTTTTCTTAATTGACAAAACCCAACCCAACGTGTGAGATTGCCAGTGAGTTGGCCGGAATTTGAATTTTCGAGCGCATCCAGTTTCCATGCTGGAGAGGGGAGACTATAAGACGCTCCGTATTTGATGGCAGTGAATGGTCCATTTTTTAGCCACAGTATTAAAATACTGGAGGAAACCATGAGCGAGCGAATGACTTGAATTGGTTGATGGCATGATTCAATATCCGACAGATGAACTGAATCTGTGAAACAGGATAAGGAAGTAGAAAATGAAAAGCTGTAACCCTTCGTATGCCACCAGCTCTAAGAGAGTCTGTCTGTGTGTTCCTGTAAGTTTAACGGGGATAAAATTCATCTTTTGTTCGATTTTCCAGGCTTTTCCCCGTCTTTTTATCGGGGTGAGTTAAGCGGAGGAGATTTGGAGCGGGTCGTCGGTGTCGGTGTCTGACTTTTGTAAAGTGAAAATCCCAGTGTTTAGATATTCTGGTGACAAGCTGTCAAAATGAGAGCTTTGAAATGGAACATAAGCCGATGGGATTATGTGAAACCGATATGGTGCTTGAGCTAATAATATTTTTCCAGTCCCTACATAGACACACTCACACTTACAGACACACACACAGGCACATAAGATACACATACACACACTCGCACGCATACACTTTTCTTTCTGTTCTCTCTAGGCTTCCCGATTTTCCGAATTCTCCCTGCATCCATGTAACATCTGAGAGGCGCTCTTTTATGCTCCACTCGTTCGTTCCATCCTCTCTCGTCTTCTCTATATAAGTTGAGAACATGACCCCGCACACTCCACCAAAAGCTGCATCTAGATACTTCTATATACGTATATACATACTTACGACGACTCCACTTGGAGCCTTACCCATTCCACGTGTGTTCCAAAGTTTTGGGGTCCTGTATAACTTGGGTCCCTTATTCTCCTCCATATATATGGCTCAAACAAGCAAGTACATAAAAGTTTGAATAATAAAGCTGTCCAGCTCAACTTGTTACGTTATGTAATCCGGAGGGTTGGGGATCCTGAATTTGTGTGTGTGTATGTGTTTGTGTGTGTTTGTATAGTTTGTTGTATTAGGAAGCAACCCTCTAGTCCGATGTTACCCGAGAGTTTGGAGTCAGATCCTCTGTGCTCACTGTGTACGCCGCCTGAAACGTAATGGGAGCATTCAGTGAATGATAATCATACTGGAAGGTTTTACTCAATGGGATTCGAGATGCTCCTCACTTACTGCCCGAAATGTTATGCATTTATGCAGGCACCCTCTCCACGAGATGTTACTTCAGCCTCACCTAATTTCTGCAGACACAACCGGGACCTAATGTGTCCGCCTGTACAGCAGTAGTGAATATATATCTCGGTCCCCTGATTCACGCTTGACCTTCCGACTGCTGTACCATGTACGACGACCACTGCTATATGTACGACGACATTGGGAGACGGGGAAACAATAGGATTTTTCATCCTTTGTCCAACATTGTGCCATCCGGGTAGAAGGTTTGCAGGTGAGCAGAAGGAATGGATTTTCGCCCTTTGTTTTTTTATCCCTGCCCATGTCTATCCCTGTAGCTGTAGTATTAGCTTCAGCTTTAAGGCTTAACCATGTGTGTTTGTGTCTGTGGACAGAGCAGCGTGGTGGTGGTCACGGCCGTGGAACCGGGAGTCTGTTCAGGATGTACAGCACGTTTTTCCAATTGCTCCGAGAGAACAGAATATCGTCCGCAAGTCGCTGGAGGAAGAGATAGAGAGAGAGAGAGAGTGGATTCGTAATTAAAGGAGAGAGGAGGCGACGACAAGGGCGGCAAAGGAACAGTATAAAGAGTAACCTTATGGAGAACTTTCCTACAAACTTTCTTTGACATCCCTTTGCATGAAGAAAATAGAGAGAGAGGGAGTGAGTCTTATTTGGATGTAGTCAAAAGGTTCGGGGAAAAATCTTCGTCTTTTACTATCTTCTATAGTTGTTAGGCCCAGGAGAAGTCGAAGTAATACCATAGTACTCCGGGAATTCAAACCTTTGTCTTTTCCCTTCCGCTTCAGCTTGTCTCCTACAAAGGACCGGAGACGGGCTAGGACAGACGAAGAAAATGATATGCTAGAAGGAGCAGGACGAGATGTGAAAGCGGAGCGAGTCAAGTCAAAATTAGCCCGGCTCTGATGCACAAAGGGAAGAAGACTTTTGGAAAATTGTGAAAGAAGAACAGATCCCTTGGTGGGTCCTTCGTCTGCCGCCACTACCGCTCCGAATCATTTCCCTCCAATTTCCCTTTGAAGTATCAAGAACTACGAGTCAGCTCAGTCAGTCACCAAGAAATTCGAGAATTTCCCATGTAAGTGTGTCCCATCTGTTTGATGCTCCGCGACTAAAGGAAATCCACTGTCATCATATTGTACTTGTGAAAACATCCCAGATTTCCAAGGATTCATGTATTGATACTAGCATGAGTTTTGTGGCGGAAAATTAAAATGTGAAATTAATTCACAATTTTTGATTTTCTAGCAGAACTTCCGTCTTCCTCGAATGGCTTGGTTTGCAAATGCTCCATGTTGTCGTAGCTCCAAAGTCAGTGTAGTCTCCAATCTATGAACATGACCAGCTGGTTTCCCAAGGCTTGTCCGTGGTTTCCAGCAACCAAATAGCTCTCTCAACACCGGAGAATTTGAACAACCAGTGCTTGTGTACCGCAAGCCAAGCAAGAGCAGTGGTGCCCATACTACAAATAGGCCAACACGGCCGCAGCCCTGGTTATAATAATAGCCCAGCGACATCCACTTCACAGCACGACCGAAAATTAGCCGCGAACATACGTTTTCCCTGCGAAGCCATGGTCATTCTATCATCGTATCCGGTCCACATAGTTTTCAGAGTACAAAAAGATGTCCACGCAGTCACTACACACCCTTCATCACTCTGGTATGTCAAGGGAAATATTTGCCAATAATAAATCTAAAACTCTCATGTGATGTGTTGTATACGTGTGTGTGTATGTGTGTGTGTGTGTGTGTGTACGTGTGTATGGCTGTAAAATTTTTGATGCATTGCCCCGTGCTCACGCATTTCATTTTTCGACAGGCAGTAAGTGCAGGAAAAGCGCAATGGCAGTGGCTCTCAAGCCGGAATTGCCCACCACTACGTACTACTGGATGACCATATGGGCTTGAGCACTGCATATACATTCATGTACGTATACAACACTCCGTATCCAACCCACATACAGCTGTGAGTTCCCGGCCAACACTGACTGACTCGCTGAGTTGCCTGAGAGTCGGTGGCAGAGTTAGCGGGGAGGGGAAGTGCGGGAGGAGAGGGAAGGCGAAGACGCATTGGAATGCATCAGGACGGCTGGGTGGATGACTAATGTAGCAAAGAATGATTGGTATGCAAGGGAAAGCATTTATAACCGGGCTAACAAGCCGGGGTGAAAAGTATGAAATAAAAGCGGGGAGTTTTTCAGCTCCGAACTGGGTAGTGTACTGCCGTAGCCCGGAGTCGGTCCGCTCATCCCTTCATGAGAGCCCCTTCCCCGTCTTTGTGTTCCCCGAAAATTCATTATTGTCTTCAGAATTTTTCCCTGTTTAAAATGGGACCTGGGTGCATAATCCCTTCCTGCTCTGCATAGGGACTCTGTACGTAATGAAAAATCTCCGCGCGGAGCTATGAGCAATAACAGTGGAGGAAGCTCATTGCCATTATCGTGAACGTCCAGCATAACTTTGAGCCTCCCACCCCCGGATATACCTCACCACAAAATCTCCCTCCGAATAACATTACGCTTAATGGCCAGACACATTTACAAGTTTCCCCATTACCGTCACCGTGTCCTGTCTCATACAATGTTTACCTACCAGCATTTCCCTCATCACCACTTCACCGTCAACGTCTCGCATTTCTCAAACTCGTCCTCCTATCCTAGCGCTCAAGGTTTCACTTTAAAGCTCTAGCGGACTGGTTTTATTCACACAACATCGTGAGAGAGAGAGAGAGAGAGAGAGGAGGGCAACCTATAGACTTTCCGCTCCCTCCTCATAAGATGCACCACAACATGCCCAGTCCGTGGGATCTGGAGTGAGTGTGTGCGTACATGTGAGTGTGGGGAAGGAGAGGATATAAAAGAGGCGGTGGCGCAGGAGGAGGCGCGGTCTGGAAGGAAAGTCTCTCAGAATAATGTCCCAGCCTCTTCCCCATATACATATATCCACTCCTACAGATTCGTGGGGCAATTTTTCTCTATACACAACGTACATCTCTCCACTCCCGGAGCTCGAGGGTTGGGGGAAGACGGAAAAATCAAAAGAAGCAACTATAGGAAAGTACGTACTTGTGATGTGAGTGAGTATGTTAGTGCATAGCTATGCATACGGTCCTGCTCTCGGTTGGCTCGACAAGCCAAAACGAGTGGGAGAAAATGCTCTGGTGCGGCGCGCGGGTGAGAGGAGCATCAAGTCATATGAAATATCGGAGAATAATGCCTCCACAAAATTCCTTCACTTCTCGGCCAAGGCGATAAATTACGTACACACAACGGCACACACGCACGACAACAGTAGTGGTGGAGGCACACATAGGCGGCAGACACATACGGCCGCGCCAGGCGGAGTTGTAGCAATGTCAAGTCTTATTATGTCCTCTCTGAGGAAGGAGGCAGATATTATGCAATGCAAGTTTACTGGCGACCGTATCATTTCTCAGGAGGACCCCTCTCCTCAATAAACTTAACAGCGCGGTCCCATATACACACCGTCTTGGCTCATAGCAATTCCGCCTGTGTTCCGGGATGTGCAGACATACGTGCGTGCCCGTGTGTGGATCTCCCTTTGTGCTCATGAGTTGTGAGGGTTCATGCGGTAGACCCGGGGTTTTCGGCGCACGTACTATGCTGTGGGTGAGTGTGCATGTATGTATATTCGGGGCTTGGTGTTCAAATGCATACTTTTGTCACAGCGTTTGGGCCTGCGTAATGTAACTTGAGCTAACTGTGCCGGTTAAGGTACGTAACGTACTAAACGTGTGCATTTAACTAGTTTTAAGCATGCGCTTCCATGCCTGTCTCTAGTATTAACTGCCAGCAAGGAGCTGAGCAGATAATTATTGCGTTGATGTTTGTGTGTCAGTTTTTCCATTGGGTTGTGCGTCAGTGTTTGCATTTGTGTTTGTGCGTCAGTGTTTCCACTTCTGTTTGTGCGTCAGTGTTTTTTTGTATACGCTCGTTGGTTTGTGTTTACGTAAGTACGTCAGCGTTTCCATTTGTGTTTGTGTTATTGTTTTGTATGCGTCAGCGTGTCTGGGCTTCTGCATGTTTGCAATTATTGCTTGCTTGTTTTCGTATGATTACATATGCGTCTGCTCGAGTTTGCGCAGTAATATTTACGTGTTTTTTGTGTGAGTGAGTACCGCACCTGTATCTATCAGTGATTTTATCCACAGACTGTTTTTGTGTGCGTCTGGGCTAGCGCGTTTGTTTATGTGTATACCTTTGTGTATATATTTGAGGTGCGCCTTAATATGTGTACAATATTGTGTGTGTGTGCTATGAAAACTTGTCTGCATTTGTCTACGCCTACGAGTGTATATGCTTCCTTGTGTGTGCTCGCTAAAAGTGTCGCGCAGTCTATAGGTACATCAAGTGTATCCGAGCCTGTGCGGGCTCAAACTGAATTTTCATACAAACAGTCGCTTTTACTGCCTCTAGTATGAAGTGCCCCTCACAGCACCAT
Source organism: Pseudobourletiella spinata (assembly GCA_009870155.1). Taxonomy (NCBI): domain Eukaryota; kingdom Metazoa; phylum Arthropoda; class Collembola; order Symphypleona; family Bourletiellidae; genus Pseudobourletiella; species Pseudobourletiella spinata. The sequence continues at coordinate 2,344 of WJFA01002465.1, read as the reverse complement.
CTCCATCCTCCTCCTTCCCCTCCTCCTCCTCATCATCATCATCATCATCGTCATCATCTCCGCCGGGACAATAATGAGCCCGAAGAACAAAAGCTCTTTTAGCGGTCTTACCTCGGCCGAGAGTTACTGCACATAGCGGATTTTGCGAAATATTCCCATTATTTTTCTAATATTAGCTCCCACCCCTGCATCCCCGTCTCGTACGAGCCGTCTCTCCTGAATTTACGGTCTGAGACTCTTGAACAATATTGCAATTTTCTCCAGCCATTTCAAAGGATCTAGCCTGTGGAATGACTCGGGCAAAAATAAAGCTCCTCTTTGCCCACAGTGGGAAACTACCGTTACCACTACTGCTACTACTACCACCACCACCATCATCACCACCGAGACTGCTACATGCCCCCCACAGAGAGCCTATATAGTACTACCACCAAGTGATAAAATACATCCTCATGTGGCTTCCCACAAGGTTCTTTGAATTTCATTTACTAGCTAACGAGGAGTGCGGCCCACTGCGCCTACTTGAGAGAAAAATAAATCAAAGGAACTTTCATATATAGATAAGCCATAAGGACAGAGGCTTGAGCGCTAATACCCACTTTTCACTTTACTTTTAGTAGTAGTAGTCGTCCCCCCTTTTCCCGCCTACTACGTGGCAGCCGCCCTGTACTCCCACGCGCACTCCATTTTACACACTCACTTCCGAGTCAGGTCATAGCATATACTACTAACAAGTGGTGTGCGGGCCTGTTCGTGTGTGGGGGGAAGAGAGAGAGAGAGAGAGAGAGAGAGGCGTAAATCAACGTCGTGGAATATTTCAACGCGGAGTGTATGTAGCTCTTTTCAAGTGTGAAACATTTATAGTAAAACCACCCGCCCAGCCCGCCCGCCCGATCCCACCAACCTTCGTCTTGGTCCTCCTGCGCCTCAGGGCACAAACGCCCCTGTTCACAAACCAATAATGGTTATTCATCAGAGTGTGCGTGTGCGTCTATGTGTGTGTATGTGCGGCGGTGGCGGGAGGATTCCCTCATGATCAAAGTAGTGCGAGGGCAATTATATGTGTTTGGCGGAAAATTTGGAGCGGTTGGTGGATCGGTAGTAGTAGTAATAGTAGAAGTAGCAAGTTGCTTTTCCCGCGGTTTTCATCTCGGTTTCAACCTAATTCTTCTCCGAGAAACCGTCTGTGGCTCCACCGCGGCACACATGCAGATACATAGGCACAAGGAGCTCAGATGGCAATAACGGAGCCAGACGGTCCCGCCTTTGTTTTCCGTCGTCGTCGGCTACGCCGTAGTGTGTTCAGAGCTGTAAAAATTAGACTGTGGCTATATGACTCCGCTTCTGGTTCCTCCCATACGTTATATGTGCTTCCCCACCAGTAGCAGTACCACTACCACCACCACCACCACTACCGAACATTTCCTGCTTTCTCCCGGCCTTTCTTTGTCTTTTGACCGGGTGGGTGTAAGTAATTCGAGAATATTGCTCACACTACTCTTTGATCATCTCCTCTCCGTACTTGTGAGCATAAGCTTTTGGGTTTACATAAGGCTTCCGCCGCTCAATAATCCCCCGCCGCCAGTCAGTTTTTCCGGTTGAAAAATCCAAGATGGCGCCGGGCCGGAGTTAATAACCATTTGGACCAATCATGGTTAAATTTACAAGTGCTCCTTCCTTCCGAAATTCAAGTAGATTTCCGAGTAATTTCCGGATGAACTAATCCATAACAAAGCACAGGTAGGACCAGCTATCTTTGTGTATGTGTGTGTGTGTGTGTGTTTGTGTGAGGGGTTGGAAGTTATAAAATTAGTTTGAAATGAGAATTTGTAGTAACAAGTGAGGACGGGATAAAGCAGGGCGATGGTGGTGGATTCAGCCGGGAGACTATCAACAGATAGATACTGATTGAAAAATAAGATTCAGTGTAAACAATTCACGAAGGGGGAAGCACGTGGCGGGCCTTCGGCCCGCCACGCGTCCACCACTGAGTAATAACAGATAAGGCCTTCCAGGCCCCCCACTGAGCCGCTCTCACACATGTAAGTCTGTAAGTCGCAGAGCGGTGTGTGTATGTGTGTGTATGGATAGAGAGATTGATATGGATCTGGAATAGGGTATTTAATTTAGCCGTAAAACTATTGTGAAAATTCACCGCGTTACGACAATAAGAGAGATGACATTATTATTCTCGGCACACATGTACATATGCGTTTATATGACTCGTCCTACCGTTGCTAGGGAGGGCGGATGGTAGTACGCGGCCCACAATTCATGTTTTGCACTGAAGAGTATATGTGTGGGATGTGAGTGGAAGCCACTTCCTATTGACGGCTATTAACTG
>WJFA01002464.1:0-15865 GCA_009870155.1 Pseudobourletiella spinata | reverse complement strand
ACACACGGGTGGACACAATCATAGACCGAACAAACATCCAAAAACAATGATTCACAAGATCCTCCAGACATGCATTTGTAAGATTCACGTCTGTAAATCTACACCTGCATTGCCTCTCCTCTTCCAGAATCTAGATCATGCATCAAGCGGGATGCGGCACATGTGGGTTTCAAAACAGAGCAAATGTCAGGGCTCGTCTAATCTTCAACCTCATCAACCGTTTCGAGGAGGGTGACGAACGCTACTGCAAGAAAATTAAATGTAAATTTATAAAGTTAAGGGGAAACTGCTCGCCTGCACGAATTACCTGTGACAGTTTCCCAGGACTGCACACACCAGGTAGGTCCATTAGACATGGGTGATGTGTGAGGAAAAGTTTTCAAATCATGAGGCTAGAGTAAATAGCTCCGTTCCGGACAGCAAGTGTGAGCAGTGAAAGACGGCTCGGCTCATGTCCACAAAAGGCTCTGTGTATGTGTGAACAAGGGGAGCCTAATCCAGCAAAAGGAGGGATGGGAGGGAAACGGCACGCTGGACTGAGTAAATGATGATTTAGTAGGAAATCAATGTGGAGGCGAGCAGGGATGTTGGAACAGGGTTGTGAACACGTAAAGTAAAGATTGGAACCGACAGGCTCATTGCCTCCTGGCATATGGACAACCCAAACCGCAGTCAATCTTGTCACCCAGGGTATGGAGATAAATTGGTCAGACCCTCTCAGCTCACACATGCAGAATCCATACAGGAAGTGAGGTTGACGCTTTGGTTGGACAAGGGATCGTCCCTCCCCGCTACCCCCATCTCCTCTAACCCTTCTTCCGTCCACATTCCAAGGGAAACCAGAGGGGCAGGGCAGAATGATGACAAACTTATTAAAGTCCTCCCCTCCCCTCAGCCAAAAAAGAAAAACTTTTCCCGCTGAAAAGTTAAAAGTTTTTTCTAGACTGCTCTACAATTTAGCCTACACATACACACGATCGTTGCATATGCATACGCACATGCTTGTATTCAGTGAAAGTGAGAACAGCTAATCTCCCAACTTTTGGAAAATAATACACCATCCTAGCCCGACTTTTACTTTGTGGCAGATAAAAAATCCAAGACTCTTTCTTTCTGTCTCCCTGACACACACACACACACACACAAACACACACACACACACATACATGCTTTTTTCGCTCTCTTTCCCCTCCTTTCCTCCGTCATCCCGGTTCGGAGGAAGTTCACATTGTGATTATTCTCATGCTTTGTATAAATTCATGGTTGCGTGTAGCCGTCGGAAGGGCCTTAACCATCACTGTTAGCACGGCCGGCAGCCGACATTTACTCTTGTCCTTATTCCCACACCCGCACATGCCTCTTACGCACGCAACAAGAGTTACATCCCAACCTGGGTTATATAGACCTTGTGAGATGTTTTACCCTAGAGATGTTTTTCCTGGACGTAGCGTGGACCAACTTTAAAATCCCGTTGCATCCTCTCCCACCACCACGGCGCCCACATGTTTGCCACTCGAGTGCAGAAGAAAAGGAACCAATTATAATGGACAAGTTTTATAATAAATACACCCAAACCTCGCCTCGCTCCTCTCCATTTCTCGTCTTTTACCCCGACGCTCCTTTGTAATCCGATGCTTGCCAAGTGTGACCTCTTCTGTCTCCCTATTTCCGAAGCTTCGAGGATAACAATGTAGTTGTAGGAGCGGTCGTGGCTCTAATAGAGGCGGGAGTTGGGCAGGAATCGTACTCGTAGTAGTGTCGAGGCTGTAACAGTCGTAGCAGTATTGCCCAGTGGCAGCAGAAGGCAGAGAGGAAATGTGGCTCACTCCGTCATGTATATAGTTAACGATTTTCCTGAGAATCCGAGACAGGGGGTTCTTCTCAGGATTGTATGGATGTGTGTGTGTGTGTGTTTGTGTGTGTTTGTATTTGGTTGTATAGAGAACATACTATACGCCAGTCCCAATGCTCCATGTACTACCCGAACTGGAAACTGGGTACAACGTCTCATGCATACAATTTTATACACTCACACATACATATATGAGCGCGCCCACAGTAGAAAGAATAGTAACGGGAGAAAAGCTGAGAAAAGCGAGAATTCAACGAAGAGAAGAGACGGGACATACGCACTATACGAGTCAGCAAGATCGTACCTCTGCGCTCATGGAACATGATATACATCCATAAGTATAAATGTGTGTATATGCATACATGTAGTAGCAGTAACATGCCCGCAGAAGGCTGTACCACCACTTCTACCACCACAACTCAGATGCTCCCACACGCCAGCCACCAGCCTTCTAAGTCCTCACTTCCCGGTTACTTCTCTTACTTTACTCCCGACTCTCGAGCCGACACGTTCCTTCCTGTCCGGGCTCACCCAAGTCTCACTCTCGCTCTCTCTCTCTCTCTCTTTCTCTCGAGCTCACACTTCTCCCATTCTGATCCATATCTCGGTCACTTCTCCGTGATAACGTGTTTTATAGTGAGAAAATTTTTCCCTCTCCAACCGTCGCTACTTTTGCGGATGCATAAATTTACGGTAAAGGACGACAACGGTGGAGTTGTGCCAAAAAGGGACCCTCCGACTTTCCAGTCATTTTTCTCATTATTATTTTTATTATTATTATTAGAATTGTGACGCCCTCGCTCCCCTTCCTATGTCAACCGTTGAGTCTTTCAATTTTGAGAAGGACCAGAGCATTTTGAATCCCACTGCTGCCAAGAAGACACTCCAAACTCAACGGTCTTAATCTAGACTTCTTTGTCACCCAGTGGGGTCTCCCTCATCAGTTATTCGCTGTGACTTTGCAATTCATCACAGCATTTCACTTGGTGTGATTTGATCAGCCTCAGCCTGTGCGCGTGTGGGCGTGTGTGGACCTGAGTGAGTGTCTACAGTTGTTAGCTATAGCTGCCAACAACCCTGTTCCTTCCACTCCAGCGGCTTTTAGTTTTCTCCCCACAAGTGTGTAGAGTCCCGGGCAACGGGGGAAAAATGAGTAGTGGCGGTAAAAAAGTTGAGCCCCAGGTATGAGATGTGCCGAGATTGACTGTAGGAGGGTGTGCCTGCGTGTGTGGTTGTGTGTGTGTGTGTGACCTGAACCCGGTTTCTACGAGTCTGCGACAGTCTCTTTGTCACTTGAGAAATGTGACTCTCACCACTGAGACAACGGGAGAAACATGTGGCGAAGAAGGAGAATGGGTACCACTGAAGAATGTAAGAGGAGTTTGAGCGGAGGTTCTTAATCCTCGCCTCGAATACCCGCGAATAGTCTTGCAACTGCTGCCACTGCTACTAATAACTACTACGACTACTGGAATTTCTACTAGTGCGCCACTTGAACGACCAAGATATCAACCCCTGCTCTCCAGCTCCTCAGCTCTATCTTCTCAGAGTCTGGCCACGTAAGTCTCCACCTTATTACATACTCTTGCTGAATGGGCCCGTGGGATGCCGTGTGGCAAGGACTGTCCAGCATTTAACAACTCCAATTAGGGAACAAATCCCAAGCCAGAAAGGACAAATTAATCGGGGCTAATTTAATTTCCCCCTCCTAAAACATCGGTCATTGTTGGATGCGTTTGAGTGTGTGTGTGTGTGTTTGTGTGTGAAAGCAAGCGCCTGGGTGATTTTGCTAAACTGATGAAATGACACATAGACGCACACGCAATCCACACAGGATGACATACAACACCTGTCGCCCGACCTCCGGGGTTTCCGTTAGAAAACTTTTATCTTAAATTTAAACCATGAGTGGATGGAACATGGTGGCTATGGAATAATGTGGCGATAACTCCTCCGTGGGCTCGGGTGGGGAGGAATATAATGGATCACTCCCCCATTTTCCCACCATCAGGTGGATGGATGAGTCGGGAAGCACAATGGGCTCCCATAGTTGCATGTGTGAGGCCTGTATATAAAACGGAGATGCTTTCCCCGAGTTTTCAGCGGCGAGGGACAGAAACTTTGTCCTGCCAAACGTATTACGTGCCTCCCCTAAATTGGTCCCTTTCACTTCCTCCCTCACGTCTTCTAATAGCTCAGTGTACCCCGTAGCCGAGGATTCATCGTGGACGTTAACAGGCTTGCGCGTGTGGTTGTGTGTGAGTGTTATGTGCCTATCTCTCGCTATGAACCATATGCATTTTGTAGCATACGTTACTGTGGGAAAGTGACCATAGGATTAGCGTGACTCGGCCCACCATAATGTATTCGATCACACTTGTAGTCCAGCATGCCCACCCATAGAAGGAAATGAGCTAACAGACGCACACTGTCCACCGCCTGGAGTTCCTCCTGTACGTATAGATACATAGATTACAATGGTGGGAGGAAGAGTGAATGTGCTCCCATGTGGCTCAATGACCGTCTGCTGGCAAGGGGAATTCTTGAAGAATTCATCCAATCAAACAGTTGTCCCACATTGTATGACCGTGCGGAGTGGGGGGTTTGGTATTGGGGGAGGACTTATGGATTCCAAGCGGGGATACTGTTGGTTTGTAGGTTACATTTAATAATTTGGTTTCCTTTCCAGCCCGCAGCCCCACGGCGGCTTCGCCCGGCTCCGAGAATGTGCAGACTGTCCTCCTGTTTGACAACCCTGTGCCTCATTGTATTCATCGCGGGTATGGAGACTATTTTCAAGTATTTTCGCCATCATCATCATTATGATTTAGCAGACTCTAGCCTACTCAGTTGGGATGAAAGATTCCACTATTTGATCCAAATTCCGACTCGGCTCTGTGGGATACACCACTACCGCAACTACTATTATCGCATATGGAGCCCTCAGGAAGCAAAGTCTGTGCGAACGCCGGAGCTCCGCTCCGAATTTGAGATAACGCATGACTTTCCAAGTCATAGCTCATCCGTGGGTCGACCGTAGAATATATTGCCGATTCCTTCCAGCTTCTTATTAATTTCTCCTCCTCCTGCAACTTACTGAGTTCCCCACGTTGTTGTTGGAATTTCCGGGGAATATCCGAATCGACCTTTAACTTGTTGGTAATTGTTTCGCTAGAGAGAGAGAGAAAGAGAGAGAGAGAGAAAGAGGGAGAAAGTTAGCNAGAGAGAGAGAGAGAAAGAGGGAGAAAGTTAGCTCTACCGGAGACCTTCAAGGTATATTTTCGAAGGAGGGCCCACGGCCGTAGAAGAACAGGACCTTTGTAGTGCACATTCAATACAAAACTGCATGCGGCTGTGAGGCCTTTGAAGGGATTTAATTTGAGCCCGTGAGTCATGATACAGTAGTTAACAACCCCGGAACATTCATGCGATGAGGGGTTGTGAATATAAATTTGGATGGTTACCCATTACCCACGCAGTAAAGATTAGGAGGAAAACATGAGGACATGCGACACTCATGAGCACACCCCAGCCGTGGTGAATGTACGACGATTGATGCTTTCTAACGACGAACTTCCAAGGTCTGTATCCGAGGCATCAAAATGAAACTAGTACCGCGGCACGTAGCACGGCCTAAAACCAAGGAAAGTGTCAAACTTTCTTGTACATGGCGCGATTTAGTCCCTCAAAAAATTAATATGAAGTGTTTTTCGCGAAATCTAAAATATAATTTTTTACGGGAATTAACACGGGATTTTTTAACCTTCCAAGGATCCCCTCGCTGTAATTTTAAGACAGTCATTACATGAATTCATGTCTCAGGCGAAACAAAACTTTTGTAGAAAATGCTATGTAATATCGTATAAAAAGAGCACCGAGAAGACAGAATTCTTTGTTAACGCTAGCATTTATGGAATACGTAGTATTTTCCGCAAAATTTTTGTTTCGCCCGAGACATTAATTCAGGTTAAAATTATACCGAGACCGAGAGGGACCCTTAGAAGATAAAAGAATCCCAAGTCAATTCCCATTTGTACGAAAATCAAATACTTGTGTGTAAAACACTGCATATTGACCTACTACTACAAGATAATGTCACTGCCAGTAATTATAACACTGTTAAAAATATTGAGAAATTTGAATTCATTGTGAAATTGTTGCTGAGGAGGGACCGTGTGCAATGCGTAATAATTATGAAAAGTGTATGATTTACTATCACCTGCTAATTGGGGTTAACTTTGTTACCAACGTTATTTTGTAGAAGTTTTGCAATATACAGTGGTTTACGTTCAAGTATTGAATGCCTGGAGTCCTCTTAACTATTCCTGATTTTCTGAAAATATTGTCAAGGGGAGCCATCGGGATACAAAAAAGCATGTTGATGCCCACAAGGAAATTCCCATTTTTGATTTCGGAATGAAATCTTTTAAATGATATTTTTTCACACTTACACGAGGCTATGCACACGGACAGTTGGCATTTTCATTTGTTTCCGACACTGCTGCATAAGTTGGTGCTAGTGCCAAGCCATTTTGATGCCGCGTAAACACATGAAAAGCACTACTCGTGAGTGAGGTGATGAAGGCCGGTCAGAATCGAAGGCAATCGTGAGGAAAGAGTTTGGAGAATTGGGATAGTGTGGAGACAAGGTTGGAGAGTGGGGCGGTGGAATATATTGAAAATTCCTTGGAACTAGACCGTATCCGTAGCGTGCTTGATCCTGCCAGTGTAAGTCCCTGTAGCGTGGCAGGGAACTGACAGGGGGGAATTCTTTTCGGAAGCGGAGGCGAATATGGTGTGTTTACATTCCAATACTGGAAGTATTTACATATATCGGTGTCCTCCTCTGGGCGGATGGTGGAAAGGTCCCAGAAACTCGAGTCCGTTTTCCACACTGCAGCACCTTGGTGGGACATATGGATGCCTGTGTGTGAGTGCGCGGCCGTCCGTGAATCCGCTCTGCTCTCCTAGCTGCCCGCCAGGCTGTCCCTGTCCTATATGATATACAGTGGTTCATTCAACATTGTATGCCGCTCTAGCTGCTCATGGTTCCCTTCCTTTCTTTGTATTCGCCCACCCCCAACGGCTGTTCAGTGTTAATTAAATGAGGTCATTCTTTGGAGGAGTGATCCGAATGCGGCTGTGTTTCCAAGTAGAGACCATTTGTAGAGACATGGTAAAAATAAGCGGAGGGGACGGTGGCGGGATGGAATCCACGACTGGATGTGTGAGACTTTCCCCATGAATTCAGACGCAGAGAGTTTTGAAGGCTCTCCCAGACACAAAAATCTGGTTGGATGCTTGAGGGGCTGCTCTTGTGCTAGGGTATATAATCCGCCCTGATTTTCCAAGCCATTACTCTTCCGGCAACTCTGGCTGGTCTAATTAGGGTTATAATTTTACTTTTCCTCCCATTTCCCCACACCATTTTCTTGCATTTCTGTTTGATTCCCCTTCCCATGAAGCTCGATTGTACATCTACAAATGATTATGGTATCCCAGCGTTCAGATCACAGAGCGGGGAAGATAATAGGAGGGCGCAGATTGGGAGGATACCGTACCCTTCCTCCTGAGCCGACGTAACACTTAATGCCGGTTAAAAATTGAAAGCTCTAAAGTAATCTGGGATGTCGTATATAAGGTACAATTGAGATGGTGTTATGCTGCATAAGCTTTGGGCTACTCAAGGGTGAGGATTATGGGGCCGAGTGTGTATGTGTGTGACTGACTTTGGTGACTGGCTGGTAAGTGAGTGAACGCGTGTGTCTGTAAGAACGAGTTAGGATTTTGGATCCTCTTCGAGCTGTGGTCCAATGAGAAACAAAATTCTTTGAAAAAAAAATATTGTGGAACACTAAATGGACCGTCTTTGTATTTTGAGTTGATCTTTTATTCATGGTCCCCATCCATTAGCAACCAGGAGGAACTTTACCGTTCGTTGATTTTATTGGGGCTAAAAGTGAATAATCAATCCAACCCGTGCCATGCTAGCATATTCCCCACTACTGTAGTGACTCTCTCAACAAACTCTCCACATCTCTGCTGTCAGCAGAGCAGTGGTGGGCTTGTGTTATTAGTGAAGAGGAGAGAGTATTTGAGGGCTTTCCGTTCCAAAGCCGGATCTCTAATCTATGTTATGGCTCAGTTCCTGTGCACTGAAAGACACTTTACGTCTGAGAAGTTCCCTCGTCGTCGTTGTCTTCAACGAAGACTACCATGACCGGGGACCGAAGCGGTTTGTTTGCATCTTCCCGTTTTTACTGAAGGGGAGCTACGATAAATTTCTATTCAGTTTTTACATTTAAAATTTAGGGGGGGGGGGCTTGTGTGTATGCGAGGAGGGATAAATATAAACATTGGGTAGCGGGTTCTGACATATCCAGGGTTGGAACGGTGAGGGGTTCTCTAAGCTCTGGTAATTTTTTCGTTAGCGGTAATGGTGGCGGCCGTAGCAGAAGGAACATAGGAACGCCACTAGATTAATGATGAAACTCCCCCAGGCTGACTGGGTGAGGGGCGAGGGTTTCCTCGGGCGTAAATTCCTTTGACTTTTTCCATGCGAGTGCACAGAGTAGTGCTAGTGGCAGGGCGGAACGGTGGTGGTGGTGGGGCATGGTAGGGAAAGAGCATGATAATCCGTTTGTGAATCTCTGTTCCAATTAGGCCAAACTCTTTCCAGGGTTGAAACACTGGTGCGTGGTGGAATTGCGGCGTGCCAATTTGAAATTTATTCACCTGCTCGCTTCAATTTATGAAATGACAAACTCAGATCGGATCCACCTAAATTCTGCTCACCTTCATGCCTTTTCAACAGTCAGAGGAATTTGTTACTTGAACAGAGGCGGAGGGTTCCTCCGACCCGCCCCTGGTGGGGAGTTGGGATGGAAGGGGTTGTTGTGGGCACTGGGAGGGAGGCAAGGAACACGGTGGATTTGTATGACGTGTGCGGTTTGGGTTACCCGAGGGAGGGAATTAAATGGGTATAGTGATAGCATTCGAGTTGAAAATCCCACGGCCTTTCCTGGAATTAAGATGCATGACTCTGTCGTTTGTCTCTCTTATCCCCGCCGGGGTACCGGAGCCGGGAGCGTAATAACTTTAGCCGCTGGCACAGTTCCCTCCTCCTCTGCCGCTGCTGCTGCAGTAGTATTTACATGTACATATTCATCTATGAATATATACGTTCATGTGTACGCAGGCATATATGTACAATTGTATGCCTACGTACTCATATATACTTGCATAAATGTACATGCATATCGATGCACACAGTATATACATATCCAGGGGGAATGCCAAGCTTTCAGCCGGTTACTTTTACCATCACTGTGAGCCCGTGTCTACCACAAGGAGCGAGCTCGTTCTTTGCGCTGGAGTTACATTAGAGAGATGGTAATCCCAAGGAAACTTCCTTCTTTTAGACAATGTGCTTCTGTTTTCTCAGAAAATTTTGAATTTTTGCGCTGTCCTAAATTTTCTGTAGGATTTTCAAGTCCAACCTTTCTCTCACTTTCACTCCACTTTCTCTCGGCTAATGAAATATTTCGTGGATGGTTAGCATATCCCCTATCACATTTGATTGGGTAGTGAGATAGCCTGTGGAACATTGTAGATATTTCCCAACTACCCCGCCCACGTGAAAGTTATTCCATTATTATTATTATAGTTTTTTATTACAACAGATTCAGTCCTGAAGATTTGGAAAAGTACATGTATACGTATCTTCGAGACGTAGCGGGGTATCATAGTGTGTAACACCTTTTTATGGCTTATAGTGGTACCTTAGCAAGAGGAACCCGATGAAAATATGGGTAGGGATGGGTCACTTCTTGCAAGCCCTACATTGACCCACTATCCCAAGTTGTGTGGGTGAAACTGAAGGTACACTACGCTGTTGTCATGACCCTCGAAATCCCCCATGAACAGGGGCCGCAACGACAGTGGCGACAGTCAGGATCCTGAGTGAGCTCTTTTATTGGGAAAAAGTTTATTGGCACAAGTTTTAGAGGAGGAAACTCACTACAGTGTGCAATCATTATTTGGCGGCATGATACGGACATGAGGACAAAGTTTTCCCGATCATCTTTTTAGATCTTTACTTTTCATCTGCTCCCGTCACCCGGAAAGTAAATTTTAAGAGCTTCGTTACGTTCCGATCCAGTCCGCTCTCTCTCTCAGAAGTTCCATTAACGGTCCTGATTGTGGTGGAACTCTATAGTGGGAACAGCTCCCTGCGTCCTCGTAACCTTTCACTCAGTCACTCCTTCTCACTATCTCTGTATAATCGACGAGCTTCAGTCACCCTAACAGATTGCTACCAGCCCTGCTGATGCAGTGTGTTTATAATTGGCGTGTAGAGCGTTCTTGTTTATATTTGCATGAGTGCGCTCTCGTCTGCCATCACCTGGTTACCGGATGAGGGGTCAAAGGGGACATGAAAGTGCCGGCTAATTAGTATCATTATAACCGTCATGAATAAGTGAACATGCCTCGAGATCTCGTTGTCAGCCGACGCTCGTGTGGACTTGTTATAATGTCACTCCCCAGTCTCATTACGCTGATCTCCTGAACATGGGGTAGACGGGAGGGATAGATAGCGTTGTTCCCGTTCTCAAGGATATTCCCAAACTCTGGGGGCCTTTCCCTAAAAAATGCATTTAAATTTGTCCAGGCCCAACATCTTAAATTAAGAGGCTAATGGTGAGTAACAATTTTGAGCTCGTGAAGGAAATTAGCTGAGAAAGAGAGCAGTGGCAGGTGGACAGAAGGTCCACCTCCACTGGGACCCCAAAGGCAACGTTCCCCTTCCCCACATTGGGAGGGTGTTGTTGTGCAGTGTGGATGATAGGAGCAGATGTTTGTGCACGTAGTTTTACACTCCACCGTAGAAAATCCCATCAAGATCCATTAGGACTCAATTTAAATGCATGACAGGAGGGAAGTTATATGAAAATAAACCGCTCAGCCTCATGCATACACACAAACGTTCACACACGTACACATGGCTAATACCCGGCTAATAATCATGCGGCAGTGGATCCTGTCGCCTGCCCCACGAGTCTGACACATCCATCTTTCACACCGCAAGACTCATTGTGGATGTAACAAGCGGAAGAGTCGCATGAATTTTGTCGCAAAATCTCGCGTCCCCCCTCACACACCGCCTTTATTTTTCATCAAACAGGGAGAGCCTCGGAGGGAGGTCATAAATTTCAGCTGACGTCCCTAATGTGGCCCCATGCCCTGGACTTTCCCGGTGGGTTCGGTAGGGGTCTTTGGATTTCACTACATTGTATGTTCCTCACAGATGAAGATCTACTTTGTGAAAACGTCCACATGATAGGTGATAAGAGGTCTGGGATGAAATATACCAAAGCTGATGTTGACCCCCCCCCATGATGACTAGTGTGGTGGCGGTTCGGTCGGTGGAGCTGATCCCTTATTGGCGACATCCCGCTCCACCTGAGCCACGTTTGTATGCATTTAATCAGGCGGAGGCCCCCATTCGTGTAAATATTGATATGGCTCGTGATTATCAACGCTATTGGCCCCAGCCACTTGAAGGGGATGTTAGTTTTACAACAACTTTCATCACACACACACACACACACCTGAACCGTTCCCTCTGAGGTCTTAGAACTCAAAACTATGGAACATGAGTTAGAACATGGGGAGGAGAGATTGAACTTAAATATTTGAAGGGGCTCTACAATATTGAAGAGTTGTTCCTCAACTTCTTCTCCAGATCCAGTGGCCACTACTGCGGCCAGAGCCAGTAGTAAGGCTCTATCCCGTTCAAGACGAAATTGCATTAGCCAGTTCTACTAAAGGATTGAGCCCAGTTTACTGCATTATTCATGTTATTTATGGTGGTTACGGTCTCCGTGGGCTTTAACTAAGACACTCAGCTCCTTAGTACGGGGTGCAATACTCCTCCTTGAGCAGAGGAATTGCCCTTGAGATGAGACCTTTGGATCCCATCACCCCGCAAATGTTCTCACAAGATCCTCGGAAAACCCCTCCCACTAATTCCGAGTAAGGCACTATCTCCCCATGTAATGTCAGTACGGAGTGCGAGTAACTTATATGTCTATCTCGTAGTTACTGTTATTATAGCTACATCCTCTCACCCTCGTGTCCACATGATCAAGAGTATATCTTTTGAACCCAGTTAATTGCATAGCGGATGAAGCGAGCTGCTCATATGGCGGGAAGGAGGAGGACGGAACATTGACAGTATGTGGGAGGCAATGAGTTGAGGAATCCGACCCGGGATATATACCTCTCCCGCCCGGCCTGTAGCCGCAGTGTCTAATTAAAACCGGCTATATGACTCCTTCACTAGTATTTATACTCTCCTCACAGGGCATAGTCATGACCATTCTTAGGAGTCATTATAGGTGACTGCTGTTGGCATGAGTTGGAGCCGTTAACGTCGGGCCCAGTCAAAACATGAGAGGATTTGGAGGTGGTAGAGGAGGATGAGGATGAGGGGGAGGGGAAGTAAGAAGCGCTAGGGTTTATTCCACCCCTCTTTGATAGCCCATTTTTAAGTTGGTAAAGATTATCTGGATCGGGGAAGGACCAGGAGCAGTGGGTTTTTAAGTAAATCTCAGACACTAATGATCATGAGACATCGTTCACGGAGGAGGTTAGGAGCCAGGTAATTGAAATGGCGCAGGCAGAATGACTGAAGGAGAGGAAAAAAAGAGAGTTAATTAAAAAAGTTATTCCATTACTTCAGAAGAATACTTGGCAGGCTTCCGTGGGGCCCTGTATATACGGGAAGTGTGTTTGTATGGATTTTTGTATATGTGTGTATACAAGTGTATGGATGTGTACTGATATATGTAGCATATATATGCACATATATCTATATACATATCTAGGCTGTGAGTTAACTTGGAAGTGCAGCTGGACCGGCATGCAGTACACACACAGACACACATAGACCCGCACAGACGGCCACATTGCATGACGGACAAATGTGAATCGCAGTCGGAGAATTTATGCTGAATGAACCTCTTATTCATCCTTATTTTATTGCTTTCCATCCCACATTCTTTTGGAGGGAAGCTTTTATGACAAGTGGGAAAGGGGATGGGAAGTTGGGGAACGGGGAAAGATTCTGTTACAAGTTCGCACTGCGGTACAAGGCTTCGGAATGGAGTGCAGTACAGTAGTAGTGTGACGTGGATGGAACGCCGGTTCGGAGGGACTCATGGAGGATGGGATCCCCTTGGCATCCCGCCTATAGTTCCCTCAACGTAGATCCTCACTTCCAGCCAACCCAACTCCTCGTACATGAGACGTATTCACGGGCGGGTTATGGCACTTACCATGAATCAAGTGGATATTAATAAGATATGGTGGAAGGCCCTTACGTGTCTGTCAGCTGGGACTTTTATTTAAAAAAATTATGCAACTAGTGAAATCCCCTTATTCAGATTTCAATACATTCCCCGTCTACTTTTCCCTGAGTTAGGGGAGGGAAGGAATGGAAGGGCGAGGGAAGGGGGGACGAGGTAGAAGATGAGGGAGTGGAATGGTATTTTTGCCCACTGTATCCCCAGTAGCTCAAATTTCCCATTTATATTTCTCGTCCGCGCGGCCGGGTGAAATGTGATGGTCGTCGAACATGGGCTGTGAGGAACCTAATTTTCCACGCTGGACGCATTTATGCACCGCGCATCTGTGTCCACAGCGATTTGGACTACCGTGTGAGCACGTTCTCCTACAGTCGACGACGTGTATTTACTACCAAAGCTGGAGGATGAACGTCTTTGCTCAGCCATGTTACCCCATCCCCAATGAAAGAGGATGAGAGCGGGGCACAAGTTACCGTTGGGACATTCGGGGTAACGTGAAATTTGCCACTTTCTCTTCTCCGTTCGTCTCCATCAAATGTGTGGTGAATACTGGGAATGAGAATGGGAGTTTGGAAGGAACTTGACTATGGCTTCCATTAGGAGGAACCACGTGCTCAACGTGTAAGGAATAAACGCTGCTCCCTGGATTTTTAGAAATTTTGCCATGTTCCACAGGGTTTAAAACCTAGGCAAGGACAACTGGAGTGGGAACTTTTTACAAAATCGGGCTTCCGGCTGCACTCTAGTGAAAGTACATCCTTAATCTGACATTATGCTGCTGTGTGTGACAGTTGCCACGAAACCATTCCCTTCATCCCATCCTCATCACTCTTTCCCGATTAGTAGGTGGGGAATCTCGTCATGGGTGGCGGAAGGGGTCATTAAGAAATGGCTTGAAACCTCCTCCCACTCTGACCAAAGAAACCCTGTTCGGCCTCACTCCACAGAGAACAATACTAGGTTTGGAGGAAAAGCGGCAACAAACCAAAGTCCATTCTCTCATCCTGTTGAGCTGTAAACGGGAAATCGGAAATGGAGTCCTTCTTTCAAATTGCATTATAGATTACTGAGAGTTAGGTGGTGAAAGTGTGACAAGCTGGCTGTGTGTGTATGTGAAGGTATGCGAGCGAGAGAGTGTTGAGTACCGTGTAGTATTAACAGAGAGGGAAACGTGTCCTCCGACGGCACAGACAATCTCACAACTCCGCTTAGCACCGTATTGTGCAAACGTTGAGGGTCTATGAACAATTCAGAGGAGCGACAGATATCAAGTCCAAGCGAGTTCTCGACGCTGCTTGGAGCATACATTTCTGCCATTGTGTGCGCGTTTGTTGGTTAGGATGCCTGATGCCTGTCCAGCATGTGCCAGTCATTCTCTTGGTTGGACGTATTTGTGAGTCTGCGTGGGAGGGCTTGTTTCCGTGTGTACTTTGCGTGTAAGTGTGGATTTCGATGATGAGTTTGAGTGCGAGTGTGCCTTTTGAGTGAGGGTGCGAATGTGGGAGGCCGGTGCGAGTGAGGTTTGTATTGTTGGGTGCTGGTGCAAATGTTAGCGCATTTTAGTGAGCAGATGCACGTTGTGGCTTTTACTGTTAAGCTTGGTTGTGTATTTTTCAGTGATGAAGCAAGTAATTGCGCATTTTAGCAGATGCAAGTATGCGTTTCTACTGATGCGCTTAGCTGTGTATTTTTAATGGTGGTTTAAGTTTTTGCGCATTTGAGAGAGTCGGTACAATTGTGGGTGTTGTATGCTGATGCTGAGTATGTGAGTGTGTATACTGAATGAATGAATGTTTATTGTACGGACCTTACCCACACAATACGTTTGTGGAAATACAGTTCAAAATACATTGGTAAGATTATGGGTAGAAAATAAAGAATCCGCAGCAAGAGACTCTTGATAGGCCAGGAGTGTGTGTATTGAGGACTGGTGCACGAATTTGACTCTCCTTTTATGAGCGGGTTGACGTGTGTGCATGTGTCTTTGAGACACGCTGCGTATGCATGTGAATTTGCGCGAAAGTGCATGTATATCACTGTATGTGGGTTTTCAACTGTGCGTATCATGTACATGTTTGAGTACATTCGTATTCGTGCATGTGAGTACTTCTGAGTTCATGTTTGTTCTGCATATATGCTCCTCTCTGTCTCCGAGGATAATATTTGTACACAAGAGGCTATGGACATGGGGAAATCGAAACTCTGATTGTTATTTAGAAGGATGTTCTCTTCAGCTGCAATACTATGACGAGAGGGGGGGGGTAATGAGAGAGAATGAAAATATGTGCGAGGCTCAGCGAGAGACAAAAAGATCATATACACGGCACGGATGGAAAGAGCCTCTCACCCTGCCATGTCCCCCTCCATTACGACTGGGCTGGGACACTGACTCCGTTCCCTTCCGGGCTCTGCCTCTCTGAATCATTTATCTCTTTCTCTCGCAAAAACTCATTTTACACAATGATATCCCGATCCTCCTCCCGCTTCCCCCGCTTCTGTTTTAGCTCACACTGGATGAGTGGGAGAGGGGCCACGGGGTAAGCCTCGCTATGCTACCATTACCGCGACGGAGGAATGTGAGAGCTTAATGTTGTACATGGATTGAGGTACGACAATGGGGCCATGAGCGACGTGCTAAGACTAC
>WJFA01002463.1:0-15872 GCA_009870155.1 Pseudobourletiella spinata | reverse complement strand
TGACTGCATCCTATATATATATACATGTATATATATGTATATATATATATATATATATATGTATATATATATATATATATATGTATATACATGATATGGTATATAAAGGCGGACTCGTGAGTGAGTGAGTGGTGAAATGAGAGCCCAAAAGTTGATCTCGTTGTGCATTTTGCTACATATATATGCTGTGAGAGTAGTAATGTGGAAAACTTGTGGATTCCATAGAGTCAAAATGGTCGTTAAGTGACGGTGTACATATCGTATGCTGTGGCATGTGTAGTAGTAGTAGTAGTTGTAGTAAGGAGAGTTGGATGTGGAACAAGGACTCAATTTCTCTGCTGCATTTGTGCATAAACTGCATTTTCTGCAATAACATGACTGCCCCGCCAGCAGCTCTCATTTACCAGCGTCGTCGTCGTCGTCCTTTTCACGACCATGAGGATGCCGGGCGGTAGCTATATGTATGTATATGCATATTGTACAATTATATATTACTATACAATGCAGATAGGAAATATATGCACACATACACTACTAATTTACTGTATGTTTCCCCAAATATAATTCCACAAGTCTTGGCATTCCGTGGAGGAAGGCATAGTATATCATTTGACTTTGGCCCGTGGCAATGCATACAGTGGTTATTTCCCTCAAGTTCTTTTCTAGTGTCTCATCGTCGTCACTATTGCACTGTGGAGGTGTAGCCACTTGCATCGAAACCAACACACACACACACACACACACACACACACACACATACACACTTGACCGTCATTCATTCTGCATGACCGTGTGCATATATCTCGTCATCGTCACTGCTGACAGACCATTAGGAAGACAGCGGTTGTTGTTGTTGTTGTTGTAGTTACTGTTCCTCAGTGAGTAAATGTGAGGAATGTGTAATTACGTGAAAGTAGAACCGACATTCTAATAATTACAGGCAATAAGAGGAAATGCATTTTCCTAAATCTCACTGCCTTCTCCCAGCCTCCGCACCCCAACCCCCAATCCGGTCATCTCTGAACATCCAATATCCGTACTCTCACAGTCACGTGATCTTTGAGTGGTTCACTGTGAATGAACCATTTGAACCCTACACAATGTCTGCAGTGCTGCACACAGTCATAATTTAATGTGTTTCTTGAAGGCAGAGGGTATGAATTTGTTACATTATTATAATTATTATTATTATTATTATTGTAGGATTTTCACACGCTGTTTAATGCGGGCATTGGTTCATAATAATAAAAATGACAATAATAATAATAAAATAATATAGTCTGAACTCTTGTGAGAGCAGCACACACTTGAGAGGATTACTCTCGTTTCTCCCAACAAATTCCCACATCATGAGGATTAATTGTATAGCGAATGTCCCATTAAGAATAGATCTGCAATGGTGGTACGCAGAGTCTATATATATTATGGTTCATAAGTTATGAATGAAAAAAGTCTGATTGACTTGATCCATAGGAAGAGGCTGTATTCTCCGAAGATGATGGAATGAGTTGGTTCATTGTTTTTGTTGTTGTTGTTGTTTTTGTTGATCCCATTTGAAAATCCCGTCACTGACCTTTGGAATAATGTGCAATGTGGAGTGTAGATCACTTCCGCTTCACCACCACCGTAGGCTAGGCCGGGTTTCACTCTTGTGAAGGGTAGTGGCAGTAGTAGTAGTAGCAGTAGTAGTCGTCGTCGTCGAAATCGGAGCAGAGTGAATGATGCATGATCTTCTCTCGTTGTTACTGTGCAGTTGCGAAAGAGAGAGGCGGAGTCAGAGAGATTATATACAGGGATGAAAGAGGGCCAGCAGGCAGTATATAGAATGTGGTGGTGTGCGATGAATGACTCTCCTCTCCCCAACCTGCCACAATCAGCCATGCATGCCCCATCAAGTCACCGCTTTTTGGCTCGTTTTTTTTCATCTTGTATGTGTCAGTCTGTCGACTCAGTCCGCTCGTAGAAAGTTGGATGGTGAATACACCAGGCCAGGTTGTAGAGAAGGAGATGGTGGTGGTGGTGGTGGGATGTAGGAGCTTTAACGGTAAAGTGGGAAAATTGAGGGAAAAAATGAAGAGACGAAGCCGTGAAGGTGTACATTCTCTATTAAAATCCCTGAAGATTATATGTATATATGTATAAAGAGCAGTGAGCAAAGGGGATTTCACGGTGGATTAAAGGGTATTCCAACAACAACGTGCTCCTCAATCACTATGTCGTGCAACCGCGAATAGATTCAATGAGCCAGATGGTTGAGTGAGTGAGTATCCCCTTCTACAATAATAGTACATACATACCATACAGATGAGAGGGTTCTTGTAGAAATACCTAATGCTCTTCTATGTATATGTTACCACAAGATTTTTTTCAAGTCATACAGCTGGGCTTTGCTGCAGGGGAATTAACTTTGTCTGTATAGGATGGAAACATGTTATAGGTATTTGTATGAGTTTCTTCAATAATTATTGTCCATCCATGCAGATTCCCATGGTGTGCTCATGTTGAGGAGATTTGGTTCACTCTCTGCGGGATCCCGATACACACAGCCTCCTGTCATACGGTATATTTGTCTTCGTGCAGCCATTTTAGCATTTTGTGTATGCTGATACCTGTGAGCCTGTGAGGATTTTCAAAGTGAACTATTTAGGATGTTTTGGCTTGATTTGAAAGAATTACGATAGATTACTTTGAATAATTTTTTTTATTTAGTCTCCGGACAATCTTTTTTTGGACTATCTCTATGACTTGTTGAGCCGATTAAATGAGATTCTGAATCACTTGCTGGATTCAGATCTGGTTTTTTGAAGGAGTGATGAGAGTTGAAGAGGACTAATAAGTAACTTGGTGAAATTATTAATAAAATCTTGGTAAAATCTTGGTTAAATCTTGGTAAAATCTTGGTAAAATCTTGGTAAAATCTTGGTTAAATCTTGGTAAAATCTTGGTAAAATCTTGGTAAAACCTTGGTAAAACCTTGGTAGAATCTTGGTAAAATCTTGGAGAAAAGCTGTCAACAGCGTGACATCAGAAAGGACAATCAAATAGCCCTAGCATTCGAACGGTCTGGGAACTCCCCGCGGAAGGACAGTGACCCTGCACTCTATGGCAATGGAGGTGTGCAATTGGTTGGTTATTGGTTACACAGTAGTTGCGCGGTAGTTTGAAACGCTCGTCAGTCCTTGGTTAGTTTTTCAGAATTTTACGAACTAGAGGAAAAGACGGGATGACGAGGGAGGTAAATTACTACATCCATCGTTGCAATGCCCTATACTGTAATTTTCTGGTGTAATCCTAACGATCCTGTGTGACAAGAAGCCGGATGTGACATTGAGTTGATATGGTCATTGTACTCGTTGTCACTAAAGGCCACAGGAGCTAGATTATTACCTCACTATTAGAGTGAGTTTTGTATACATCAACAACTTTGAACGGGAGCCATGTGAAAGTACTTGTGTGGTGGGATTTCATGCAGTATAAACTACTGAATGACTGAGAATTTGTCGTGCGTGCTTACTGTGTGTGTCTGCCTTTGTGTGTGTGGAAAATATTTTGGAGTACTTACACAGTTTTGTGAGGAACCCCAGTGTCCAGTGTCCACCTCCCCACGCTCTAGATTCATTCTCATTTCTCCAAACCCAAACTAGAGCAAGTTGAACCAGTAAAGTGTACAGTATAAAATGGAGGATGTATATTTATGCTTTGTGGCAGTGCGTATGTGTGTTTTCTGAATCGTATAACTTGTAGTAGGAACGCACACGAGAGTCTAGCTCACAATGGACCCGAAGGTTGCTACAATAGTGGGGCTTATGTTATTTTCCTGCACTATTACCAACAAGCCAAGGACATATGCGAGGAAATTTTATATTATTACTATAATTAGAAAATTAATCATTCCGCTGACTGATATTCTATGTAGATGTTGTAAAGGTTTAAAACCTGCCTCTTAGTTAGTGCGCAGTATCAATGTAGAAGGGCACTTGTATGAATTTCAGAGGATGCAGTAAACTCCCAAGGGAACGTTGTCACATGTCCGCGCGGCACATAGCATCCCCGCCATATGCTATGCAACCTGGATGTTGTTAACTATAAAGATTCGAAAGCAAGCAATGCGAGAACTCAGTAAGTCAGGTTTGACCCAGGCTCACATAGTTGTCAGGTCAGCCGACACCAAGGGGGTGGGGACTACCTGGTGTAATTAAATCCGAAAATTTTGATGATGTCATTTAAGAAGAATCCCTTAATGGATAAGTTCTACGGTGGGTTTTGCGTACAAGATTTCGAATTTCGATACTGCACGCCACACGCCGACACGTTACAATGTTGCCTTGTCAGAAATTGAACCGGATGTGCATTGTAATAGCCTCTGTTACTCTGCCGGTTTTCGTATATAGCTTTTGGAGAAGTAACTTCTATGGGTTCTGCCACCACACACACACACACAAGACAGCAGTGACAACTTGATTGAACATGTATGAGAGGAGGAACTAAATAGACTAAAATGTTTTTTTTTTCTTTCAAGGCTTTCGCCCATGAAGAGTTGTATGGATTTTCAAGCTCTAAATTTGAAGAAGGGAATGTGCAAAGTACACTTTGTGGTTTGAAAACATGTTTTGGAGAGGAGCAGAAGTGGTAGCAGTTCGTATCGTGCTGCTGTACGAGTGGGAAAATACATTTTCAACGCTGAAAAGCCAGCTCCGCACACTTTCTGCCGCTGCTCAACTCATCATTATGATTATTATTATTACTATTATATTATTCCAATTGGAAAGTGTGAGCCGGATGTGAGCATTTTGACATCATGTATATGATTCTTTATTATTTATACTGTCACAAGGTTGGGCTCCTGTGAATTCAAAGTACGTATGTGTACTTATGAAAGGCTGCAGATACATTTTGAAGTGTTGCACAGATGTGCTGGAATATATACTCTGTGGGGTGGAAAACAGGTCAGGAAACGTCAAAGAAGAGGAAGAACAAGATTATTTATTTGTGGCTCCGTGGATGATCAAATGCACTTTTGTTTTGTTATGTATCTGTTCCACTTTTCCCGTTCAGTTGTCATACAGTATTCTCAAAATCCTCCTGTAGTAAAATGTGTGTGTAGTTCCGCCCTGCGGTTTGTATCTCCCACTTCAGTTTAAACAGAGTAAAGTTGTGGTGAGCGAGCGACTGGTCACAGGCCAGACGTGGCAAACATGTCGCCTGAAAAATTTCTCACATGTGTGTGTATATGCGAGGAGCTCATAATATAATCTCAATCTCGCAACTGGATCCCCATTCCATGTGCAGAGTTTATGTGAGCAAAACTCTTCTCTCGCTAATATCAAGTCCCACAGACTTTGAATAAGAATGATTATTCCGAAAATTGGGTGACATATATTTTCAGTCATCATCATCATCATCATCGTCATCAAACAAATAATACTTTGATGAGAACCATACCCGCGCGCGTTCTTGAATTTGAAATAAGTTTTTGTGGATTTGAGTACGGAATACCTTTTTATATTTATTCCAATTCATGGAACTGTCCTTTATTTCATATATATATTTATGCACAGGAATATTTGCCGAGTCGGCTGGTGTTCTAATTCAACACAGTATAGCGTTGTTGTTGTTGTGTATGCGGAGCGTGTGTGCCATTGTACACGGGATTGAACGAGCGTCAGCTGATGGCGTCGCTGCGCTGGAGCCCCAAGGTCACTTCATGAAAGCTAACACACACAGTCAACAATGGGTCATATGGTCTGCGGATTTGCTGGTTTTTTTTATTTTCAACACGCGTTTTCAGTTGACAATCATTTAATTATTCATATGGCACCTCTTACGCCATCACTTGCTCAAATGCGTAAATGATCGTCGTCGTCGTCGTTGTCAATGACTGTCCCATATCAAGTGCTCATAATACGTGAACGGGAAGGGACGCTTCTGTACATTCAAATCATCCGATATATTTGACAAGCACATTTCGCATACAGTAGTGCCATTATGCCATTAAGTGTGTTGGAACCATAGCAGAGGTGCTACTTACTTCTATACGGAACTATTGTTCCTGACGATTTCGGATGAGCTTCAAAGGAAATGATATTTTGACGACTGACAGCAGAAAATTATGATGTAGTCGGTGGAACGGAGTTGAGAACGGGTGTTAACCGGGCTCTTAATTGCCGGTTTATTTTACCGCTGCTGGAACGAACCGTGAATAATTGGCAATGGCTTTTTAGAGATACACTGCCACGTACAGTGTAATATGGAATCCATATTCCATATAATGGATGTAGTATTACATACATTTTCGTATCCCCACCCCCACATTCTATGGTATTAATCCTACTTGCGGATCCATTCTTTTGTTTGGCTCTAGCTCACAGTATAGCTACACTAGTACTCTACTCATTCATTGTAAATATATAAATACATCATGGCGAATGGCAATATAAATCATCCTATAAGTCTTTTTTTGTGTACTCCGTTTCCTTACGGAACACATGTGGACGGGTGATATTTTATTTTATATTCAGCTGCAATTTGAAGAACAAGTGACGACATTGGCGGATGCTCTCGCCATGACGACTTTTTTTTCTCCCCAATTTTCTCATTTTCTGATTGAGTATTTACTCAAAGCATGTCTCACTCACGGTGAGCACGAAATGGCGGCTGCTCTACATATTCTGACTGACCGCAACGATTACAGAAACGTTTACTTTCCTCACGGACGCCACTAATTATCAACTCATTAGGACCCTTTTATCCTACGGTCAGGAGATGAAGAATTACTATCAACAACATCACCATTACTGGAACCACTCATCTGCGGCAGTCCCGGAACTTGATATAATTACTGACATTTCTAACAGAACTATATGCATAATATTTCTTCTCCCACCAGTTTAAAGCGGTTTTACTCAGCAAACGGCACAAGTTTCCATGTATTTGGCTGAAACATTATACTATGAACTGTCTCAGCACTATTTTTCAAGCCTGGAGGGGCCAACTACAGCTGAATTCAAAAGCTCCTTCCGAATGTCGGGCAGTGTAAATTAGCCCAGAATTTTTCAAACTCCTTTTTTCGCGCGGAGGAACGTCCGCAGCTTATAGTAAAACGTTTCATCATCAATGAGGTCAGGCAGACTCGGAAAAGGGTTGACCGATTTTGCACAAGTATATCTATACGTGTACATACACACTGGAATATGCTGAGGATGCATATAATTAGGTTATAATAAAGTTGTTTGGAGCGTGACATGTGAGGAATTATTGCAGCATCATCACTTTTCCAATCATTTTTGCGGAGTTCGGAAACCTGGACGGTAGCACGCATGGATCAGATGCTTTTGAATAGTTGGGATGATGAGAGTGTAAGAATGGGCATTATTAATTTTAGCTACATCTAATCTAATATACTTGTCATGTCCCAATCAGTCCGGGCGGATAATGAGAAGTTGGACGATTACATAATGCTGAGTGAGTCCCTGATTTTACATCCACTACACTCCAGCCCTCTTTAATCCTGTTCCAATATGATTTTACAGACGAAGGTGTGTGTGAAAGAGTATATATTGACGTTCTTGAACGATCAGCTGACAAACAACCACAAAAATCCTCCTCGTTTGACAGAGGAAAGCATCACGTTATCACGCACATCAAAAAAGTTGGCAGAAAGGCACTAGTCATTCCGTAACCTCTTTTCCTGCTCTCCAGAGCATATTCTAAATTTTATCATCTGTCGTATTTAATTTAATACATTTCGTTAAAGATCTCGCTAACAGGATTCTATACACAGTATATTTTTTTACGTCTCAACCTCTGTCCACGCTGCATCAGCGCGAATCGAGGTGCTTACCTTGCACGATCACTGCCCACTGTGGCACCTCCAATGACACTCGGTGTCTCTGCTCCTCCAGTTTTCATTCAAACCGGACGAGCCTGAAAAAAAACATTCTGTTTAGTAAATTTGGTAGAGTGGCATATCGCGACACCAACTCACCAGGCACTTGCGGGGGTAATAGCTACAAGACACGTACGCTACTGTACAAACTGGTGTCATCTGTTGTCATTTGTGTCATCATCAGTGAGTTGAAAATGTGGGGATGTCATGTGTCTCGGAAATCAGAACTGTATTCCAAATTTTCCGCCGGATACAGGCCTGAGTCAGAACCAGAACATAAATTTTACTGTGAGGTTGTACTTGAAAACATATTTACGGTGTGTGCATGTTGTTGTTAGCATTATACCTTGAATGCATACAATCGGTGGGCCTGCTATAGGCAAGCAGTACTACATTCTCAACCTGATTATTAGAAGGTTCATATATACGGTGAAGATGAGGATTTTAACACAAGTTAATGGGATGATGATGAAACCAGGATGAGAGCGAAGATTATTATATGCGCGGAGTCCATGCAGGCGTCAATAGTTAATGAAGTGATGACGATGTGAATCCACAGTCCTCGTCCCTGCTACTTCAATGAGCGTTTTGCATGACAATTTTATCGCATATGGAACACATATATGAGTAAAAAGAAGGTCGTGAGGCGAGCACCGTGCCGTCGGCAACGTTATCTTTTGGAACACTCATAAGATCATTCGTGTATACCCCTTGGCTCATCTCCTCCCAAGAATTTAGAGCCGACTCTTGGAGTGAGAGAATATCCGGGCCAGCATGAATGAGAAGTTTCCTAATAATAATATCAAGAGATTTTCTATTAGTTTGGGAACATGCTGTGGTGCAGTGATACGATCAAAGTGAATTTCCACAAGGTAGGCAAAAATTTCTCACCAAATGTGACCTGTTGCCAACAGATAAAGGTCCTCCTCCTCCTCCTCTTCCTCCTCCAGGGAACCAGTCAGAACTGAAGTTCGAGATGAAATCCTCAGATAGTGCTCTGCGGATTCTCGTCGTCATCTTCGCCCTCGTCGTATCAGCATCTCCGCAATCACAGTCACAGTCCTCTTCATCATCAGCTGAGGTGTACAAATGCACTGGTGTCAAATTCGCAGGGAAATGCCCCACAGAAGATGAGTTACTGGTACAGAAGGACACATCAAGTCGTCAGAGGAATGAGTGTAAAACTATGGGGCAGATCAGGCTCACAGTACGACCGATCCTGGTTGAAACTTCCAGGAAAAGGTTCTTAACTATTCAATCTCGTTTCTACGTGTCCACCTCGCCGCGTACGTAACTTTAGATGCACAGATGCTGTATTGACACCGGAGAGGCATATGGTGGAAAAATTAAACGTCCACTTTTCATAAATCCCGAAATGGCGACATGCTGTCAACACCACATATCTTGCTGACAGCATGGGGTCAATCAGCCCTCCATAAAATTATGATAATAGGTACATGCACATCCATGCATGGATTTAATTGGTTTTAACCTGAAAAAAAATTGAGCAATAGTTTAATAATGGAATCGTACACCAGGATTTATTATAACCTTCATAACGTACTATTTGTTTACCTCAACAACAACAACAAAACAGGAGGAAAACCGCCTGGTTTTGTCAAGAGAGGGGAAAGACGAATATGATAGTGCAATTCTATGAAGATTTTGCAAACTGGACTCGGCAGGGTTGGAAATGGCGGACGGAGGATATAGGCAAACTTACGCTACTGGTAAATGTTTTATATTCCACAGATTAGGCATATTAATTATTACTCACTATTTTAGCTTAATATTTCACGAGATTTTTAGCAAAAATGGAATAATATATATGTGAAATTCCCGCAGTTTGATTTCCAGCCGCATCATTTGAAAGTAAGGGCGGCATTCGGGAACCATTCCCTCACAACGGAGGAGGCAAGATTGCGGGAATTTTCAAATTTATACTTGAGTAAAGTCACCAACGAGTCCTGCTACGAGGTTGATGATGATTCTCCCGGTGATTCCGTTCCGCTCGGGGGTAGCGGAAATACTGGTGCACAATTCAGCTGCGTTTATTGGGGAACGGCACCAAAGGTCAGCGTTGGTATTGGCATCACATGGATGATGAAATAGCGAATTTTTCAAATTCTTTAAAAAAGTGTTTCTAAAATCCTTTGGTTGTTATCTTAGAAGCCGATACCGGATGTCTACGTTGCTCTGCTATTCATTGCATCCTGCTTCCTACTGGTGACGGTGACTGTGTATGTGATCATTTGGGACACCCACACGGTCCACGGGTGGATCATCTTCTCAGAGGTCCTGTCCAATTTTTTCATGATCTTGACCGT
Organism: Pseudobourletiella spinata; assembly: GCA_009870155.1. Classification (NCBI taxonomy): domain Eukaryota; kingdom Metazoa; phylum Arthropoda; class Collembola; order Symphypleona; family Bourletiellidae; genus Pseudobourletiella; species Pseudobourletiella spinata. The sequence goes on along the minus strand of WJFA01002463.1, from coordinate 5,660 downwards.
CGGTCTGTCCCATTGGTATGTGAGAGATGTGGGCGGCGGAGCACCGAGTGGAGGTTGTTTTGCTCTGGGTCAGTGTTTTTCTTGTGCCTTGCTCATTTAATCGTTATTGTTTTGTGGGTGGGTCAACGTCAGTTTTTCATATCATCTACCGTTTTACCCCTTACAGCTCTCATATCGCACTTTTTCTTCCTATCCACCTTCTTCTGGATGACCGTGATCAATTTCAATCTTTGGAAGACGTTTCGGTAAGTGAAACTAAAGCTAAGATTTTTCATGTGCATTTCCTTGTGTCACATGTCATTAGATTCTCTTTTTTTCCCTCCTCTGAAGGCGACCGAAGGCATCAGCGTTCAGCAAGAATTTAGTGAATAGGAACCGGAGATTGATGTCTTATATTTACTACGCCGCATTTGCAATGGGGGTGCCATTTTTATTTGTTTTGGGCTCTGCCATCTTTGACATTCTTATGACGGAGTCAAAGTAAGTGAACTTGAGGATTTGCCACGAAAAAACTAAAATATATTAAATTTTGGCGCACAATTTTGAAATAACTTTTATATTCTTTATTGTTAGCAGCAGCGGGATGGGAAATTCGGGTGATGTGGAAAGCTATCAAAATTTGACCTCTTCAAAGATAATACACCCGCATTACGGAAGAAAGTTTTGTTACATGGCCAAAGAAGCGCAGGGACACTTTATTTACTATCCGATTGGAACTGTGATTGTAACGAACGTCGTGTTCTTCAGCCTCACTGCCCACTCTTTACTCAAGCACCGGCGTGAGACGAAAGTCCTATATGCACGGGCACAAGACCGCGTTGAGGATGTGACCCCTGCGACGCCAACAACAACAGGACAAAACCGAGATGGTCTTTCCCAGGAGTCCCCCACCCAGTCCATTGTTCTCTTTGCCAAGCTATTCTGTGTCATGGGAGTGAGTTGGGTCTTTGAGATTTTCGCTTGGGCCTTCAGTGGTCGGAGTGAGGATGTGCCAGTGTACTGGATCATCTACGATGTGACCAACCTAGTTCAAGGAATCGCTGTATTCGTCATTTTCGTTTGTAAGAGGGAAACGTTAGTTCAGCTGAAGGGGAAATTCCGCCGTTGGACCACCTTTTTTGTCAATTTAAATGCATTGAAAATAATACAGCGAAGAGGACAGAATCAACTTTGACATTTCACCCGGATTTTATTTTAAAAAATTTCCCCGTCCACTTTTCCTCTGGCTGTACAGTGTTGTTGTTAGTGAGATGATCCCGTCTTTACTGTGTTGACGTCACTCGTCAAAGGCGTATCCGCTTCTGCCGTCCGGTGTCGCACCGGAGTTAATCTTGTTTTTACTGGAAATGTTCAATGGAAAAAAATTTGCAATTAAACTTGTACCTTTATATACACATAGAATTGACTTTTGGATGAAATTTATAGACATTTCTCTCACGTTTTTTCCACCCCAGGAAATAGAAAATGAGGATAGGACGGACAAAGAAGTTGACAACATCAGCCATGAGCCAGAATAGCGAGGGGCCGTACTTTGCATTTTTCGCCTCTATGCACCAGAAAATAAACTCCAAACACCAGGAGGAGCCCATTACAATGAATAGCTTAGCAAGCAGTTCCGTCCTGAAAACGAACAAGAGTCCATTCAAAAGCTCCGTCAATGTGAAGGAAGCGGGAAGTGAGAGCATGATATCCGCGCGGAAAACTTACGATATAATGTCGCCTTTATCTCCGAGGCTGGCGGACGTCGAACGTTTGTGATCTCGTAGCGTGCGAAGTAGTACTATCAGGAGGATGAAGTTGACAAATAATAAAATGCCCATGATAAAATATAGGTAGACCCCTTGCGCACTGGTTCCCACGTAGCAGCCCTCCATTCCGTAATTCGGGGTAATCACGTCGCAGTCACTGTCAGCCCTGTACGAAATTCATGTTTAAATGACAGATACTCCAGCAGTGTATTTGATCACCATGTTTGACCATGTTACGTTGCCCAAAGGCAATATAATGTAAATAACCAAATCTAAATACCCCAAATGACTCCCAAACTTCCCATCCAGAATGACACCCAGTAAAACGATGATGACGGGTCCACCGACAGCAAATGTGACGTAGGCCATGAATCTCCGGAGCTGGCCTGCTCGCTGTGAAACCACCCTCATCTTCCTTATGAATTTTATCAGACAAAGGAAAATATTAACTGAACTCTCGACGACAGTATGGACGAAGACAATGAAGATAATTGGACGAAAAAATGTCAGACTACCTGAAGGTCCACCAAAGATCCACATTCACGACGGTCAACCAGAAAACGGTAGTGAGGTAGAAAAAGTGAACAGTCACGGCTGAAAATGAAGCTCAGAACTAATGACAAGAAATCACACAGCGAAGAGTTGGCAGGAATGAGGTCCTTCCCAAAATGGCTATTCTCACCTGTCATGATGCACAGCGTCTGGACTTGATTCGTAGTGGAGTATCGGGATAGGGCTATTCCGATCCCAAAGAATAAATTCATGAGCAAATGCGAGCTGATGTGTGAAAAGAGGACCCAGCCGTGTATAGTTTGTGACTTCCAGTCCAGGTAGTACGCGACGAGTGTGAGTCCGAAGAAAGGCAGTGTGAGGAAGAAGATGATCATGTGAGTTATTTGAACCTGGGGGATGTCACAACTAGTTTCAATGATCCGCACATGTACTCTGCATAAAATCTGGTCCACACTGTATTATTACGATGTTCTGAATGTCATCAGGCGTCTCCGCCGGTACATCCTCCTCAGTTCCGTTCAACAGTTGTGAGTTCTCATACGGTGGCGAGCATATCACAAGGACTTGATGGCGAGGAAAACTGGGACCAGCATACTTTTCTCCGAGCCCGATATTCTGCAATCCGTCCACACAGAAATACTCTGTCCGAATCCACCTCCCGCCCAGACTCAAGGGATTCCGAGCCTGCTCTTCGATAACAGTTCCATCATCCAGCAATCTCCAGGGATAACTGATAATAAAAATGCATATTTCACACTTCAGATGGATCAAGTTTGCATAAAAAGTACCCATAGGAAATGATTAATGAGATAATGAATCAGTACCCTTGGATCGGTGCGTAGCTTCGGTTCGTCTCATCCTCTATTTCTACTGAAATCAGGGGAAGGTAAAGGAAGTTTCCTTGACACCAGGAATCACTCCGACCTGGCGTGCTGATCCTATAAGCGGGCCCGTGGCTGTCTTCAGTCTGACCCGCCACGGGTGAGATACAAGTACTGGAAATTGAGTGGGCATGGTAAAAATTAGGCTTCCAATCCATGCCGCCAGACGGCTGACAGGCATCTCGGCCGTGCTCTTTGGCAATGTAATCGAATGCGTAGCCCGGTGGACAGCACTTTCGAATGCAAATGGCGGGATTCTGCGTTTTCTCCCCCTGGCTCTGACTCTCACAGTTGTTTGCTGTACAGAATTGAATTTCTGAGATCCCTTTGGAATTGCTGCGATGGAAAATCGTATGGTATTTAGAAAAGCACAGTATAAATGAATGTTGGAAATAATGAGCCAGAATGTACAGAGTGTTCCGGGTCAGAGGTCATGGTATATTTGTATTGATTCGTTTAGTCATTGTGAGACGAACCGGAGGAAGCAGTATTCCGTCGGGTCGTATACGTTGGCGAATTCGGTATTATTCGCAAATACTTGGAGGTGTCCAGATGGTAAGAAGGTTATTAATATGTCCATGTTTCCACCATGGTTGAAAGGTGAATTAAGTCTAGCCAAATTTCTGGATTCATCACACAGTAGCGAATTTTCATTTTTCTCCACGCTGCAATGAAGATTTTTAAGCCTTTATAGTGTGCCTCTGTATAGAGTTTTTGGCGAAAACAAATGGCTTTGAAATTCCATATGAAGTACCTGAATATGAGCTGTTCCCCTGAATAGGATAATTCAGGTTCCACGGTGATACTCTGACTCCGGCTTCGCCGAAAGGAAGATGATGCCCCGAAGCATTCGTGAAGGGGAATCCCTACGAATTTTTCTACTTCAGCAGAAGTTGTGACGGCGTCGTTGTGGCCGCTGTAGCCCGAACTAGTTGCCCAAGTTGTCGTTACAAGATATAACAAGAGTACTTGACACAGTTTATTTCTACAATGAGCTGATGATGATTGCTTCCTTCTACTGGTGTCATGCATATTAGTGACAAAATCTGTTGGTGCGGGAAATTTCCCAAAGGTTTTGACACTTAAATTCTTAAATGAAAGAAGAAAATGTTGTCCAGTTCATAAGAATTCCATTTTGGAATGCGTTTTATACTTTAATTGTAATTCTACGTTAGCTATTTTAGAAATTTGTAGAATTTAAACTTATTGTTTTAACTTTGGCACTTCAGATGAGACTTCCTTGGACTGATATGAGGCGTAAATTATTTTGTGTACCTAAAATTATGCAATAATAAATAATTAAAATGCAGTAATAACTTATTAAGGAAATTATTGCGCTCATCCGCCTTCAACCTCACAATTATAACTTGAGTCTCCTTTATACGACTCTAAAGGACACATTAATTTTCAAAGTACGTAAACTGTTAACGAATTCACTCAGAAGTCAAACGAGCAATTAGCCGTAAATTTTCAGCTTCATATCATAACTTCATAACGTAATATATTAACATATCTACAGACATTAGAAATATAAAACACGATTGGACCAACCTTATCCGATTCCTTGACGCTAAAAGAACTTGAGAAAATTTTTTGTGGCAAAGAGTATAAACCTCCTTGTTTTGGCAGAACTTGAAGGGCAGGGTGAAAAATCCCGACGACTAATATTTCCTCGAGCACCTCCGGGAAAAGCTGCATGTTTTTTTGCACTTTATTTTTATCGATGTAGCTTCCCCGTTGACCGGAAGCAGTTGGCAACGTATCTGTACGCATAGCTGTGAGTAACCACTTACTGTGAAACAGCAATTGCGATTACGACAGTTTGTATTAGAATATCAACGTCTACCGCGGTGAGCTGTGCTGGACGAGCTAAGGCATGATGACATGACAGGATGCATTTTATACAGACCGTATAAAATGTAGAGCTTATCTATGTATTATCTCCTAATTCTGTGGACAATTTTATGAGGTGCGTATAAGCTCAGATTTGGTGGCCTTGGTGGGTTGAGGTCAAGCGATGCCGAGGAGGAGGGGGTGGAGTGTATGTGATCAAGTTTAGAAACCATTTTTATGTCAAAGTTCAACAATATTTTTGAATTTCCAATTTCAAGTAAGACCATTCCGCCAGATTGTGCTTTGGAAAATGATACTCACCAGTTTATATGATTGCGCGGCGCAGTGTCATCCAGTGTTGCATCAAATACACCGGGTGTCCCGAAAGTATATTTTATTAGTTTACTAAACAAGAACTAAAGGCTTTGAGACTTTTTTATATCGTACTCGTTTAAATCCGGTTTCTTTTAGGTATGAGCCATGTAAAAATAAAATAAAAATTGGCATGTCTGTAAATGAGGACTTTCCATGAATCTAATTCCTTATCAGATGGCATTTGGTAGCGTATCTGTGCTGTTATTGCCACTGTAGGGATACAGTGTATGCGAGAGTAACTCTGATGCTAAGGAAGACACTCAGGGATACGTCTACTCTCTAGCTTTATTAAGCCGCAACTGGCTCTGAT
>WJFA01002462.1:0-15873 GCA_009870155.1 Pseudobourletiella spinata | reverse complement strand
TGTGTGTGTGTGTAAGCAAACGTGTGTAGTAATGTGTGTATGTGTGTGTGTGTAAGCAAACGTGTGTAGTAATGTGTGTATGTGTGTGTGTGTAAGCAAACGTGTGTATTAATAAGTGTGTGTGTGTAAGCAAACGTGTGTATTAATACGTGTGTGTGTGTGCGTGTGTAAGCAAACGTGCGTATTAATGTGTGTGTGTGTGTAAGCAAACGTGTGTATTAATACGTGTGTGTGTGTGTGTAAGCAAACGTGTGTGCTAATGTGTGTGTGTAAGCAAACCTGTGTATTTATTTCTGTGTGTGCGCGCAATCGTGTGTGTCAATGTGTGTGTGTGTGTGGCCATGCCGAATACAAATGATAACGTCAGATCCGACCCCATATAATATAATAGACTGTCCAACCCAATTTTTCCCAATTGCAAGCTGACGGGTGGTTAATTTAACATTGGCAACAATGTACCTAGATGCGTAAATTTATTTGCCCCTTTGCGTGCCATCTCTCACCCCCACATCGGCGGCAACACGGTTTCGTTCATGAACCCTTTAGTTTTCCCTCGAAAGGCCATCCTCCGCCATGGTCTGCCACTCTGCTCAACTGATATTATTGTAGAAAAATAGGAGAAGAAAAAAACACTCCGCTCAGCTTCTCCACGGTTGAGCCACTTTAGGAAAATATGTACTGTATATAGTACGCCAGACAGACCAGTTGACTCTCAGCTGATTGAGCATTGAAATTTTGAGGGGGAAAAGTCTGATAATAAAGTTCAAAGCTCAGATCAAACTTGTACACAACAAAGAGGACGGCACACACAACAACCATCATTTTAAACTCGAACATGGTATTGATTCGATAATTTTTTTTATAATAATTTCCCTCCTCTGTCTACCCACACGTGACTTTGCACATGAGTTCTCGGCTGCTATTACTGAAAGCTGGAGGCGAATCTCGTGATCTCAAATACATCGATAATGTCCACTGTGCATATGAGAAGAGGGAAGGGATGGCAGGACGAGAAGAGACGGCTTCGGGACTTTATCATAATAATGGTAATAATGACGGCAACTAAAAGGAAGATGAGAAAATTGAGAGGCTCACACAAGCCTCAGTGAGTTTATGCAGGAGAGGGAGAGCCGCTCACAGATACCGAAAGGGTTGTCGCAACGGGAATAAACAAATTTGCCAAAATGGTGAAAGTTCCCAGTTCGAACAGCGTCCACATCAACTCATAAGTTTTTCCCATGGATTTTCCCAATAAATGTACCTTCATTTTACTTTCAGGCAAACAAGACGCATTGATCAGTTCATTTCTTTTAGCTGAGTATATTGGGTAAATGTGAACCAAGTGTTGTTCAAAGAATGAGTTGATGAGTGTGTGTGTGTCTCCGGAAATGGACGCAGTACCGGTGGTCTCCGCCACAATGCGAGTCACGGTAGAAGCCTGTCACCTTCCTCTCCACACACACACATACAAAGGAGCGCACGCACACACACCACAAGTCCCCAACTATTTAGAGGTGAGGAATTATGCATGAGGACAAGTCGTCAGCTGGAGAGCTCAGTATATCTCCTGTTACGCATACTGCTGAGTAAGTGAGTGAGTGAGTGAGTGAGTGAGTGACTGAGGCTTCATCCGCTCTTATCTCCTACACGAGAGAATTTGACCGCACAGCTTGTACCTTTGTGGATGAAACTCGTTTCCGTACATGACGATCTTGTTTCGGAAATGGGCCCGTCTACGTATCAGATGAAAGCCAGGTAGCAATCTACAACTGTGATAATGAATGCACTAATTGAGTGGAACTACTTACTCCTCCACTCTCTCGAGATGGTGTGACCTGTGCTCTGGTGGAGTCAGCCACGAAATTGCTCATGACCACTCACTTCCGCCCGTCCCTTTCATTTTGCGCAGAGTTCCCCATCCCTTTGGTAGGCAAGTTCTTGTGGGCGCAGGCGGGAGGGGGACATGGAAAGTTATTATTGCGCCAGTGAACAAATGCTTCAATTCACCCGCAGAAGTAAGGTGCACCAATCAGTGTGCAGGAGGACCTTAACTGTACGTTGCGAGGGAAGTCAAACGGCGGCGTGTCACCGCCGTTTGACTCGTCCTTTTTCGAAGAAAAACCCTGGTCCCTTTTCCAACCGGGCTCTGCGTGCACTTGGCCTCTGCACACTGCACGATCCCGGAGTAATTATTTCTATAGCATGTCAGCCACTTTGTATGGTTGCTCCCTGCGGGACCTGTGGGGAGCACATATGGGACTCCTCGCCCATGCATGCAATATATGCTGTTCTGGCCGAAATCTAGTGCGAAAACACACGGACAGCTGAGCCAGCACCCTGTGATGTTGGGCAGAGTGTGTGCGAGTTGGAGTTTCAGGGATTAAATGAGTCGTGGTGCAAATCGTTTACGACGGCATGTGCAATCATGGCTAATTTCCCCCACTGGCTTACATGACCCTTCAGGATTTACGACGTGTGAAAAGAATGAAAAGATTACCTGCTTTCGAGCGGAGTCGGGGTGCCTGTTGAAAATTCGACGGTCTTTTCGCGTGTTTCATCCTCTGTACATTTGACTCCCTCACTCGGCCCTCACGTCCGTACTTTCCTCCGCCTCCTCCTACTTCTATACCCGGCCGCATAGTTATTTCCTTGACCTTTGCATCATGTAATGCTTGCACACACACACACACACACACACACAAACACATGCACATACACACAAACACATCAAACACGCACACAAATAACCTGGTTGGTATGTTCGCCTCAAACAACTCGCGCTCACTTCACGTTCGCTCTACTCCGTCTTTTCTTTACCTTCTCGTCAAATTGAAAGGTACTAATTACATTTCACGCAATGCCTAATTCCCCTCCGTCGTTTTATTTTCCAAGTATAAATTGAGTTATTATAAACCAATTTTTCTAACAACTGCTTTGGGAAAGTCTTATGATCATTTTATAAGTTTTTCCAACTCTCCTTCCCTACACTTCAAAGAGCCGTACATGTATGGCCCGCTGGTATTTTTTTTTTCGTGTTTGAGTTTTTACGGAAGAGTCATACGAGGGGGGGGTAGGACATTTATACCTATATACACGCTCCACTGAACACTTCATTATTTTATCTCCCGTAGCAACTTTTCCCTCCGCCAGGAGAGGAACAGCACGGAACTCAAAGAGTTTCGCTGGAACACTACACATGCATTAGAATTGAAGATTGGAACTTAGCGCTTGACACGTACTGTGAGGGATAAAGTTGTGCCTTTTGGTGGCACGATGTAGATTTGTACGACGAGAGTGCAGACCTTGGCTCAACCCCTCCCGGAGTAACTGCATAGGCATACATATGTGTATGAAATCTATATATATATATATATATATGCATATGTATAGTATATACATATATATATATATATATATATATGTATATATACGTATATACTAGGCATGGAATGGCTATTCCCAAACGGTCCCAAAGCACTCCGTTTCTCGGAAGGGTGCAAGTCATTGGAGACGAGCGAGGGATGGAGAACAGCTTAATAGAATAAAACCTCCTGCCGGAAGGTTTGCGGTTATGTGCTCATCCCCGTCAGCTCGCTACGCTCAAGTAATAATAATAACAAATGAGTATACCTGTTGTACAACACGGTGGGAATCACTCATCCAACCACCTGAGTCTTCTCATCCCGTGTATATCTGTGAGTAGCATCTAATTACGTTTATTTGTGACAGAAACCGGCTGAGGGAGGAGGGGGCCCTTGGAACTATTTGACTCTCCGGTTATGCAGTGTGGTACTGCCAGCACCACCACCACCACCACCATCTTCTCCTACATGTCCAACGCGGCCTTTTTTATCCCGTAGATGTATATGCATAGTGATGTCATACCTGTTGATGGGTGGCTCGCGGCATCACATTTCCACAAGCCCCCTGCACGTCATGCCTCAACTCAGAGTCTCATGCCCATGGGACAAGGCGGTAACTCAACTGCAAAATCTCATTGAAATCATCCTATTGCCACCACCAATCAATTTACATTACACGCGGGCTCCCCTTGGAATTTCATGTAGCTCTAAAATATTTTTACAAAAAATAAAATTTAGTCATAAAATATTTTGAAATCCAAGCCACTCTCAATCCAGGAATGACACTCTCAATCCGACTCTCGTCCCAGCTGTTCACACTGTGAGAAACTGGGGGGCATTTAATTCATGTCAGACGGGGGCCGAGACGTGACACTTACGTGGGGCTTCCTGAACGCACTGTGTAAGCATGTAGAATGTAGACGATGAGGCATCGCTAGGATGAAACCACACCTCCGTGGGTTATTTTTGTGCTATAGGCATCTGCATGCTGAGGAAGGCTGCTATTGACAGTAGGCTCAGCCACGGACAGAGCATCACCATGATGTCCGTAAATGATTGGGAGGAGCCTTGAGTCGTTATCTTACATCTATATTCCATTGGTTTAAAGATAAATTTATCCACAATCTGCAGCCCTCTCCCTGTCTCTCTCTCTCTCTATCCCTCACTTTATCAACCTACACCGATCAAAATTATCGAACATGAAGACGACGACGACGATGACTCTTCCGATGTCAACGCATGTACAGCTATAGTTTGCGGCTACCCTGCTCGTCCTACTCCCCATGCCCCTGCGCAACCACCCTTTGGATGCATATAAATGTAAACTTGTTGTCACTCATAATTTTTTTTTCGCCCCGACAAAATCTATTCATTTGTTATTATTATTATTATTTTTCCCAGCGGAGGATGACTCGTTGTGGTGCTGCAGAGAAGCTGCACCGAGAGTAATGAGTAAATTGAGGTTGTAGTTGAACGACTGTGTGCCATGTCATCATAACCGTAAATAATACTCGTTCAAAATATTGTGATGAAGAAGGCTTGCGCCGTTCAATGTATGAGGGCCAAGGAATGTGGAATAACCGTGTGAGAGGAGTGAATTTATGAGCCAGATGGGTCTGAAATTTACCCATTCCCATTACCCATTGTTCCTTGTATGCACAAGTTTGGGATATGAGGAGCGTAATGGTAGTAGTAGTAGTAGTAGTGGTAGTAATAATAATGAGAATAATAATAACAATTTTGCTCACAGTTCCTCCACCTCCGGTCCGCCTGCTGCAATGTACTGTGAGCGCGTGGAGCATAACGAAAATTTTTCCACCATTCTTCCCAATTGGGACGGCAACAATAATGAACGGGGAAACATGGATGGATGGAGGAAACGGGTAACAGGAAAGAGAGGACTTGGTGGTGGCGTGTATTAGATAGAGAGACACAAATACACGCCTAATATATAAAGGTCCTGCAATTCAGGACCGTCCGAAACAGTGCGGTAAACATAGACAGGGCTGTCACTCAACTAGAGGCAGAGGCTGCGTGTGTCTGTATATGCATGCTTGTGTTTTTGTGCATGTGTGAGTGTGTGTGTGTGTGTGTCGTGAAAAGCAGCCATGGATGTGGTAGGTAGGTACGGAGTGTGACTCTTGAGTGACAGAAAATGAAATTTTCGACATTTTGTTGTTCCGAGTCAAAGGTGTCAGTGTCAATCAGAGGGAAGAGCAGGAGTTATCCTATGTGTTTATTGGCTCGAGGGGGTTAAAGTTGTTTGGCCCCACAAACTATAAAAGTTTCAAACTGTACACACCACAACTTACAAAATATTCTTTTTTCATAAAATTCCAATTCGTCAAATTTCCCTTGCCCTATAGACAGAAACACACACACACACACACATCCAGCCGGTGTTCCTATATGTCACACTGTAATAAAATACTGTGCCATGCTATACTGCTACCAGTCTTCAAACCTTTGACTCCTCTCCACCGCTTGTAGTGACTATGACAATAGATTTCTCCAAAGTCAGATGCACAAGCAGACACACACACACACATACACATACACACGAGCCCGCATGTCACTTCCACATCCCCATTGTCTCATTGTGTTCTGATGATGGGAAAAGCGGATGAGTTTCCCGACGTCAAAGTCTCTAACCCGCTCCGAGGGAGCGGACGGGCTATTATATTAGCTCACAATAGTTCCACAGTATCAGTTGTTAGAAATTAAAATTCGTCGGATAAAGTGTCACATAGTAGTGGGGAGGTGGAGGGACTGACGTGTAATACTCAAATGTTAGGCTTGAGCGAATAAGGATAATGATCCCGGTAATTTGAGGAGTAGCAGGAGGACTTTGGAATCTCAATAATAGTATGGGCCCGCTTTTCAGTTCCGCAAGGAAAATAACTCCTCCAGCTTCCTCCACACACACGCCGCCTTGTCCTTAATTTATGAGACGGAAAAAATCTGTGGTTTTTGCCAGCTCAACGGCGTCACTACTGCCGGGATATTTCCCTTAAAGTGGTCCTCTCGTTTTCAAATGTGTGGAGTAAAAGAGTGTGCAGCAGCATATGCAGTCCCTCCTCATTTCCCCACATATTTCAATGGAGAGGCTCAGTGAGGAGGATCAGGAGCACTCCCGCGTCATGCCTGAGAGAGATATAATCAGATGTGTGGGGAGGGGGGTGGGTGACATTTTAGTACAAGTGACGACAAAATATTCCCGTCACATTTTATTCAACTATTTCAACACATGTATATTTTTGGTCAACTGCGTAGAAAAATAGTCGCTCTTGCCTTATATACTACAATATTTTACTCCCCTTTAGACATATTCTGGGTCATTCAGAATGTATCATCTTCATAATGATCCGCCGCCCTGTTTACACCCGCAAGGGCTCAGCGCAGGCAGTCACAAATGTGTGAACTATAAGAATGTCTCTCAGTCAGTCAAAGGGTATGTACAGGTGACATGAGCGGATGTGACAATTAAAACTGAATCTCCATGAAGAAATTCCTCGGAAAATTTACTTCACTCACAAGGAGAATCTCCGACTTGCCTCTCTCTCTCTCTCTCTCTCTCTCTCTCGTTCTCTCTGTGCCCTCGGTTTTCCGCATTCAAATATTTGGGATTCATTCATTAGTCGACTGTCTTCACTACTGTGGGAATGAGGATGTATGCATCTCTTTTGCTCCGCCGTCGGAGATGTGAGTGTGGATGGAGTGATGGTGGTAGGAATTTATCCAAACGTGCTAATGGTCCCAAGTCCTATGAAGACATGGCATGCTCTCCGTCGTCTCATCCGTGAACGGTTGAGTATGTACACAGCATCCGTGTCATAGTGCAGGCGACACAGAGGGAGGCTAAGTGATTTTCACTCCCTTTCAGGAGTCAACCGTACCCCTAGTGTGGCCGACATGCATATGGAGTCAAGGAGTTGTGCACAGAGTAATTTGGAACTGTGTGTGTGTGTGTGTTTGCTTGTGTGTTTGTATGTGTCATGAAGGCTCCAGATTTTTCCTTGGCTTCCTCCATATCCCTCGTGACTACTGTACTGCGCCGGATGACCGTCCGTGTGTATGCCACAAGGTAGTCAGTCTGCGCATGAGGAGCGTCTTTATTTCGGTGGCAATTGTTGAAAGAAAGTACAGGGAGAGGGCTGTCAAGTCGTAAGTTCTTTTGTCGACACGATGGTTATCACAGGGCGCCATCGGCCTCATTAAACGCTACCGCGGATGAAGTCTTAATTTCATATGCATCTTTTAGCCGTACAGGGAGCCCTTTGTTTCACATTTTCTTCTTCGTTTAGATCTCCGGATAAAAATGATACGGGCCCACCATCCGAGTTTATAAATAGTCGGCTTGCTTCCATCCACACATCAACATGATCCACTCCGTTGTACGTCCAGGCGCCGTATGTAGCTGCCGTGTGTGTGCCTCGTATAATGTCCTGTCGTGCTCCAGCAGCCCTCTTTCCCTCCTTGTCAAAAAGTCTCGCCTTGTACTTGCCACTATGTGATGTCCTTCACGCGCGTGTGTCGTGTCTTCAAATCTCCATACATAAATACAAGTGCATGTCCGTGCGTGCACACATTCAAATGTAACAAATGTGCAGATTATTCTCCTCTACACAGTTTTGCATCTCACCTTGTGCCACTCCGCAGTTGTCTGACTGCACCCATTCAATTAAGAAACTCCTCTGCGACTGTGAGAGGATGATGGGAGTGAGCATGGAGCGCCAACAGCTGTGGACGAGTTGAACAGGGAAATTTTTCCATTTAATCCATGCGGACGGGGGAATGAGAGTGTGAGCTGTGTGGGGCTGCTGTCATCTCGGAACAGATTGGCTGCTGCTGAGGAAGGAGGTGCATCACACTCTCAGGGACGGAGGAAGTGGAGCGCCGCTCGCAGTCAGCCCAGTCAGAAGGCCCCCCCACCGTCCACCGGTGTGGGGATGTGTATCTGTGGGGGTGGGGAAAAAAACTTGGTGTAGCCCCACATCCGCCGCGCGTCATCATCCTCCCCATTATCGTCACCAGATCCTAAACTTTATTGCTTGCAAAATTCTAATGACATGCAAAAACGAGGATTGCTCATATCAGCCTCTCCTTGCAATCACTTGGCAGCTGTCGCTGCGGCTTGAGCCGTAATAGACGCACGCTACAGTCGTCGTAGAACAGAGCTGCGAACATTGGCGGCACTTGTCATCATGGATTCATGATATGTCTCACATAATGGCACTGCTCTGTACACCTCCTGCTCCGCAGGGACTGTGGACTACCTCGAAGGAAATCTCGGCACACTTGAGTGTCAATTCGTGCAAGTTGGAGAAGAAGCGCGCGGGTGTGTGTGTGTGTGTATGTGTGTGTCTTTGTGCACGGTCAATTTCAACGACTGTTCATCCCGGGATTACACCGTAAATGAGTTAATCCCTCGTCCTATCCTCGTCATTAGAGGGGATGGGATGGCATGTAATGATGAACTAATGCGATGTTGGCACAATTAAGCCAACATTACCCCCTCCTTGTTTCTCATGAATTTCACAATCAATGGTCACTAACGCACACGTCCTCTGGCCAGGGGAGGAGTGTGCATAGCACTACAAATACACGGAGTGAGGCACGAAGAGGCAAGTACATATATGCAGGCTCACTGTAGAGACTCACCGAGAGAGTCAAAAGCGTCCCCATACATGCATTTGTATGTACTGTTGTACCCCCGTGGGGAACGCAGCCAAGGAGAGATGTTCAGCTTACTTGACAGACCACAGCTCATGCGCCTTGTATAGCTCACAACGGCGAGGAGGATGAGGGTGCACATGTAGCCATGACAGCGGTGAATGATAACGATTGATGATTGACATTCAAATAAATTTAATACTATTAGAGTCCTTATCATCATCAGGTTAAGTAAACGGACATTGTAAATGTAATTAATTTAATTGCCTACGTGACCGCGACTTCGTTCCGATGAATGTACGAATATGTGAGAGACGGCTTGAGCTCACCACCCACTCAACTATCTGTATGCATATATTGTGTGCATATATTATGTATGTATGTATATATATATATATATATGTATATGTATTACGATCTCCTCCAATGAGACGTCCACGTATTGCATCACACTCACAGAAGCGTATTAGAAACAGCAGAGAGTTGTTGGCCTGGGAGAGATTCTCAAAGAGTACAGCCAGCCGGGATAGGGACATTGGATCCATACAATTAATGTTAGTTTTATCATGGTGTAGTAATAGTAATAATGCGCTGGTCGTCGCACAGTAGCTGAAGCGGCTAAAATAATGGGATTTGAGGAGGAGGTGGAAGAGGCGGATTCGGGTCCCCCCACGCATGTACGGCCAGTGATCGCGGGCTCCGTACGTGCTACCATTAGTCTCCTCATCACATGTTATTAGTGGCTCAAATGCGGCATTAAATATCCCGCTTGATCATTAGAATCTTGTTGACTTATCGCTCTGGCACTCACCCCGTTTTGACAGAGTCTCTTGGCTTCGAGGCCATTCCCATCGCCATTTCCAACGATACAACTTTAGTCCGTCTCATCTTATCTGCTCCGCGTCAGAGAAGACTCGGCAACTGTTCCCAGTGGCAGCAGCATGGGGAGTTGATGGGAATAAATTAGTGGAAATTATTCAGTGCCTCGAGTATGAATTCCGGCAGTAGTGGAAAGAGCGCCAATATTTTTTCCTCTTCTTCCACCACCATGAATGAAGCCCCAGTTGTGGTGTAGGGCATTTTGCCACGGGTACATATGGGAGGAAAAAATTAGCTTCCCTCGAGGTCAGACTTATGACTTGGACTTGTTGTTGTAATGTAACAATATGTGGCACAGACATCTCTGTGTCAGGTTCGAGTTGGAGGATTCAGTAGCTGAGATGGAAACAAATTTTTTTTCCCCCTCCAACTAAAATTAAGAGAAACTAATTGCTCGAGTCTTGGGGGATGAGATTAGAAATTTGGAAAGGGAACTTTTTTGGGGGGGCTTATCCCGCCCGTCACTTGTACCGTCCGACCTTGTAAACTTGTATCAGCAAACTACCATGATACCCTCAAATTATCGACTGTAGTATGAGTGGGAACGAGTCAGCTAGAGAGAGAGAGAGAGAGAGAGAGTGAGCGAGATAGAGCCCCTGCAGGAGATTCCAGAGAAACTTGAGGTTTCAAAAAATCTTTTGACATGACAAGCTGAGGAAAATAAAGCAATTAGGCAAGTTTCCTCATCTTGTCTTCCGTGCATGTGAGTACATTGTGTGTGTGTGTGTGCATCCTCCAAGGGACGTAGACCGAGCGAGTGAGAAGGGAATAAAGTTGTTTCACGGCCAGAAAATTCAAAAGCATTTAGCACTAATCACATAGTGACGAGCACCGTGGTTAAAAATTGCGGCCAATGGAGCTTAACCCTCCTGTACCGTAGTACATATCGTGGCCCGGGTTGGGACACTATGGAGCGCGTGGAGGAATATGGTTGGTCCTCCATTGGGAACAACACTCGGGAAAATCCGCCCTCTCCGGCAAGCCGTACACTGAATTAGTATTTCAATTATATTAATAAAGAGCTCATGTGCTGCATAGCTGCTGGTGATGACGAGCATGACGGCTCGAACAACAACAGCCTCAAATGAATCTCTTCACACACACACACACACACACACACACACACACACACACACACACACACATACACTAAAGTACTTCGTAGTCACTCTCCTCAAAAGTGACAACGGTAATCGGCCAAGCCGCTGCAAGATCAAAAGGGATTTGGAGTTTAAACATGGCTGTAATAATACCTTTTCATTTTCACGCACACTCAGTTTTGTTTTTGGCCCAACGTGGGCTCATCCACAGAGCCATTTGCCCCGCCGTGAAGAGTGAAATGAGGAACAATTTGGAATAATATTTTATTATTACATATTTTCTAAAAATATTCAAGGGCGACCCACCCCAAGGGTACTCAAAGACGTTCATGCTCCAAAGTTTCTCATGCTGACTCTCCGTGCGGGTGAGTGAGCAGTGGTGGTGGGGTTTATGCTGGGATTTGTACACAGGGAATTCCTCCGTCTTTCTCCCCCGTACCTTCCGGCGGTACAGTCAAATACATTATTATAATTACGGCCCTGTGGACATTAAGTCCTTAAAAATCCCTCAGCTCTGATTGATCAGGTAACCCGAAAAACTGTGTGGAATTTGACTCCGTCATGCAAGCGAGGAAATAATTAGCCGAGCACGCCAATCGGGATACAAGAAGGGTACGGTCCACATCATGGTGGACACGGAGGAGAAGTGATTGGTGCGGTGAGGGAAAATTGCACCTTGATTGTGCTCAAGAAGGGTACGGTCCACATCATGGTGGACACGGAGGAGAAGTGATTGGTGCGGTGAGGGAAAATTGCACCTTGATTGTACTCCTTAATAGCTCCGCATGTGTGCAGGGGGCCCTCCGCTACCCAAACCGTGAAATGCGAACTTGGACGGGAGGGTCCCTGAGAACGTCCATACTTCTCCCCATCGCCATTGCCCACCGCCATTTCCTTTCAAATAATAATAATGAGCGAGAATGGATGTGATCTACTCTGTGCAGTCTACATGTATAAATGTCTGTGGAGTACTACGCGTTGGCAAAAAAAATAAATGTTGATCATATTATTGGTTCGCTTTAATATTAATACTACAGCCACTACCATTATTATTATTATTATTATGATCACTTCTATGAGACTTGGGTTGAATGGGTCCGAGTACAGGAGTGGAATACGTTATTATGTAATATAATAATTTTATTATTTATGCCCCAGTCGGCCCTGTCCCATCGTCGTTGTCGTTGTCGTCGTCGTCGTTGTCGGCACTGATGAAAAAGTGGCGGAGAGTGGAGAGAGTCTTTCCAAGGGTATTATGTTACAAGCACTGCCATATCAATGAAATGAGAATGATAGGCTTCATGGTTCTTTATTAGTCGGAGAATGGGGATAAATTCATTAGAGAGCTGGTTCAAAATGAGCCTCATTGTGTGAAAACGTCAGGCAATGAAACGAGAAATGTAGGGAATTGATAAACGATTTGGCTCTTGAATGCTAAAAGGAGGGTCGGGGAGGACCATCAAATTCTGTTGGAAAAAATGCGGGACAAAAAGGCCAATGGAGCTCCGGCCATCCCCTCCGCCCGTACAGGCCAAACAGCCCGGTGTTTTCACTCAAAAAACATGTCACCTTTTTAAGGACTCTGCGGCCCGAAAGAAAACCCAGTGAACGGAACGATGAACTGGCAGTCACTTCCGAAACAAAGCGACAAAAGTCACTCTCTCACACACATACGTACACACACACACACACACACACACAAACACACTCATGCACACATACTCGCACCATTCACAATTTGGACACATAACACACACTACATGATTCCTGTCCCAGCACCACTGGATCCAATGTCAAGGAAACATACGTGCATATACATATATACCCATCTATACTCCAACTGACCAAAGCCTATACACAGGCCTGACTATATACCATTGGGAACTACCCCGCTCTCCACACATATTAGCTCCATTATTTGCTGTTATTATCATCAGTTCCATACCCCATCCCCGCCATTGTCACCCTCGGCACCCCTGCACAGCTCCTCGTACCTACACACTTCATATAGGTTTAGTAAGTGTTACCTTTAGTTTTTGTACGTGTTATCCGATAATAATACCCGCAATGCTTTGATCATATGTGTTGCCCTCACTGGTCCTTTGGGTAAGTCTGTCATGGGCCTCCAAACATATGAAGGAGCATACCGCGCACACACTCACACACAAACACACATACACACATACACACATACAAATACACACACACACACACTAACTCACACACGTGCACAATTACGTACAATTCTCACAGCCAGTCACCAGTGAATGTACCCCGCTTGCCCCACGTGAATACCGTGATGTACTAGTGTTGAGCGGACTGCTGAGTTGTCCCTTGACTGACTCATGGCATGATCCTCACTGTGAGTACCCTGCTCAAGGATCTTATTCATCCCGCAATGACCAGGTACACGACAGTATGAACAGCTTGTAGTCACACATTCAAGGGCCCACAAGGACTGTATGCCCAAGTGCCATGTTTACCCCTGCTGATCCATATGTTCGCTCCTGAGGCTCACAATAATGCACTCACTCAGGAGCTCGCGGCCTCAAATTCTCCAGCAGCAAGAGCAGCAGCCGTGCACTACCCCGGAATGCATTTGGTGGTAAACATAATATTAGTCACACTTACTTCAGTGGACAAGAACAATTCGTCTCGAGCCGCCCAAATATGTGCGTCCCCATGCTCGAGCCCGTCTCTGCTGGAGTAAATCATAGGAGCGTAGAGTATATAATGGGTGAACCGCATGAAATCTGAGTATATGAATAAATCATTTGGGAAAGAAACTTTGCACACACACACACACACACATACACACAGGGTAAATTCAAAGTCTTTTTTTTTCACTGTGACCATTACGTCCCCCCCAAGAATGTGCTTGACAACAGCCACGATCATCCTCATAATAATAACATGGCCATTATACGCGCTCTGTACGTTGGATAGTGCGGGCACTATTATTGGTGGTAAAACTTGGTTTGTGCCTGTTCACATCCCAACAACTTAAGGAATATGAAGCTCCAATCATTTGACAATCACATATGTGAGCGGTGTATGTGGGAACATATGTTATGCTCATGGTTCTCATCATGTACTATTATTATTATTATTACCTTATATACCGCTCTTACGGTTCAGCATCAAACTCTGTACACAGAGGGCCATGGAATTTATCAGTGGAGGATTTCACTTCTGTCTACACATAACCCTGTGCAGAGTCAGCTCCACCGCATGCAGTATTCCTGACCCGGTGGATGTGCTTCCAATAAGACTTTTAAGAGTCAAAGGCTGAATGGACGAGGACGTTAAATTTATTAGGAAAATTTGAGAAATCAAAAATGGTCAAAGGGCTGATAAAAAAAATACACCTTTGGCCTCAGACCCCCTTTTCTCATGTTACACAAGTGAGCGAGCATGCGAGCTCATGAGCGACCGTCCCGTCAGCATATTTTTCTGAATCATTTCAAAGTTGATTGTGGACGAGCTTTGCGATAAATCATCCAGCTCCGAGGTAGAGAGAGAGAGAGAGAGAGAGTGACCCATGATAAGCTCCATAATGGTTTTTTCATTGGGCGGAATGAAAATTATCAGTTGAGTAAACGGCGGTTAATGATTTAATAATTGGAATCGCGCGCATATCCGGACCTCGAGCTATGTGGTGCTGGTGTTGTGTTGGTGGTGGTAAAATGTGTGTGTGTGTGTGTGTGTGTGTGTGTGTGACCAGGAGCTGAGGCGGGATAGGTATGGTGCCGGGAGGTATTAGCCGAGCCATTAAAAGGGTGGAATTTCAATGGGATAACAGATTATTGGGAGTCGGGAGAGGGCGGGTGCGGGCTATGTGATATGAGAACCATGCCGCGGACTGGAGCAAGCCTTTTCACTCTCCCCTGAATATCACGTCAGTCCCGCATGGCCGCCTGTATAATGAACAAATGGGGAAATTAACCAACTTAATTTCGCTTCCCCTACCACACCATCTTTTCTGATAAGGGAATGAGTTGTGTTTTATATCTCTCTCGCACGCTCTCGCTCTCTCTCTCTCTCTCTCGCTCCCTACCTCTTGCAAGATAAAAATCATCACATTCGAGTCCGGACAGGATAGCTATCCCAAAAGCTGTGCGTATATCTGAGTAGACGGTGATGCATACATTATAAAAGTGCTGGAAGGGATTGCGCAGCCCTGAGTCGTCATCCAAGCTTGCATATAAGACACATTATATATACTTTGAATTCCAAAGGTTTTATATCCAGTGTGAGTGTAATTTAATCGCTCTCAGGCGGACCCACGCAGTACCCAAATCTTATGCTCTTAGTGTTGCGGTCCGTATTGTGGATGTGACGGAAATATGTTCCTGTCCCAATGCAGAGCATGAAGATGACTTTCTACTGCTAACTACGTCCCAGAATTCTTCCACATCAGGTAGCCAGAGTGCTCCGTATGACAATAATTGGCGAATCCCATGTGTTGCCTGGAAGGCATCCGGCATGGACTTGATGATTAGTCAAGCTTCGACGTCAAATGATAGTATACACATTATTGGGATTGATTATTCGAGGAAACCATGAATGGAGTCCACTTCCGTGGCCTCACTATCATAAACTGTTTTGAAGTGAACCATTGTCATGGTGGAGATAGCACTCCGTGTGGGTATGTAGGGAGACACAAGAGGATCTCCAACTGGGTGGCTCGAGATGATGGTCGAGAGTGTGTGAGGAAGGACCCGCGGAATTGCAGAGGGCAATTAATTCAGCCGAGAACAAGCTTGCATGTAGTAAGTTTTTTTTATCATAATTAGGCTATTTATGCCCCGACAGCTGACTTTTATTCCAGCCTTATCTGTCGCTGTCGACTATTTATG
>WJFA01002461.1:0-15875 GCA_009870155.1 Pseudobourletiella spinata | reverse complement strand
CATATGAATATTGCCGGCAGTAGTTACCCCTTAAGCCCTCCAGGCAGCAGGCGTGAACCCACCAGTTCTGCTATCAGTTGTATAAACACACCATCGTATGGGATACCAAAAATAAATGCATATGTACCTGGTGAGTCGTGTGTACATGGTGCCGGTTGCAGTGCAAATTGGGATACCATGCTTATAGATATAATAAACTTCATACTAAATTCTTCAATGTCACTTTCTGTGCCATTTTCTTGGAAGGTAGCTTTTACTAATCATAAGACACATCTTACCATTAAACAAAGAAAGCAATCAAAGACCTTGTCATATTGATAATATTACGTATCTGATGCAAAAGAATGGCTTTCCTTTCACCGCACTGAAATTATATCACATTAAGTAAGCTCCGACAACGATCCAACCTCTTGGACTGACATCTATCCGCATGCCATCGACAATGGCCTTCAACTCTGCAACTTCAATCTGTAAGTCATACAATTAATTGCAACCAAAACCGACAATTCGGATGTTATGTATCTCATTCATGAACAAAGGTGAGCCAACACGTACCAATGACAGTGACTGAACGGACATAACTGCTGGGAACCAAATTGACCCAAATTGTTGTGCTATTTTAATCTCTTCGTTGCCCATCATTTTGTGGATAAGCACAAAAGTGAGCAGGCTGAAAACCGTGTCCAGAAGTAAAACTGTTGGTATGATGCTGTCCTTCGTGAAGTCTTTCTGCATTTGCAAAATGAAATTACAACCCAAGATAATACTTTCGGATAAAATATTAGTCCCGTTGTGGCGTGAGTTCATACTCTTGCGAATCCACTGAGCACTGCTGCAAATCCATGAAAAAGTGTCAGAGTCATCATCACAGTTGGGACAAAAGCAGTCGAATATGCCGAGTAAGTCAAGGACCCAATAGATGCGAGGCACATCGTCTAGATATTTGACCAAATTCGAGCAGGGTCGCAAGTAACGAACGCTGACATTACTGCCTTACGTATATTATAACCGTAGCGGTGCAACACGTGGGATTCCGAAGTATCTTGAAGTACCGCAGGAGGATAAACAGGGACATGTAGACACACCTGAAATAATTGTGCATGTTATCTATCCTCGACGTCGAGAAATGATCGTCCAGAACGTTGATTTCCCGACAATTGGAGTGACTTACACCGGCACGCAGACGAACCAGACGCGTTTCGTAGCGAAAACCGGTACGAATGGTACATAAAAGGAAGTAATGGTGACAGCCGTTGCTAAGACCCATTCCACAAATTTAACACACATTACTTTACAAATGAAATCCGTGCGATGGGCTGGAAGGAGTAAGCGACCATCCACACGGTGTATGGCCTCTTGATTTCGACGACGCTGTTATTCGAAGATTCATGGAAAAGTCCAACTGAGCTTAAACATATTGCTTTAATATAGAATCCTACGCTGTACCCACATCAAAACTATAACTTACAATAGTCAATAAGTTAAGAATACTCTTGGATCGCCTCTTCTCATTTGGTTGGCGAGGGTAATCACGTGCGTCGACCAGGAACTTCCTCTGAATCTCAAAGTATGACGCCGAAATCTCATCAGATTTTAAAAGTTTAGATTGCGGAGATGATGTAGACAGGGTGCGTCTATCATCCACTAATGCGTCCTCATCTAAGTATTGCAGTGCCCAGTACCGAGTCGTATTCGGGGACCAGGTTCTGCGTGGTGGGATACTCACCTCGTTGTCCCTATGATTCTTTGCGTCAGGAACAGTAACACAATTATCGACTCCATCTGACAACAATAAGCCATTGTGTTCGGATGTAAGCAGAGCTCTGGGCGCGGAAGGAGCAAAATACTTTGGCGATGATAAATTTGGAAGAGATTTTGAGGACATAAGGTGGGGTGAAGTTGATAATGGTGAGCGCAAGTTGGCGTTTCCATCGTCTCCCGGTCCTGGTCCATTACTCCCACTTGATGACATACTACGAGGCTATCACGCTTCAATGTTAGCCCACGGCAATCTCAAGTCCATAAATTGTTTTAATTACAACATTTTGATCTTGCATTCCATTAGACATGGTCACATAGTACATAGATACCACTCAGTCATCGGACTCGGACTTCGGACATCAGATAGCGCAGACATAATACCACACCACAATGGTGATGATGACATATTAGTAGTGAAGTACCTGATATTTATATACACGCCAGTTGGTTGTGGTTCACGTATACCTCTGAAAATTCGAAAGTTCATTGGCATGTGGTAATTTTGAAGAAATTGATTGATTCCAGTTGTGTAATCGAGCTGCTTGGAGGTTTTCGTGGCAACAGAATAACATGTACTTCAGATTCATTTCCTGCGAGACGGGTAAATCTGCTGATGCCTGAAGGAGAGGCCCATGTTCGATGAGTCTGTCGCTGTCTCTGTATAGTCGCACGAAAGAGCCGTAGAGTGAGTGAATGACCTTGCCGACGTGGCGACGACTAACTAATAAACGTTAAACTAATTATTTGTTTCTGTTGGACAGATAGGCCATGAGCCTGGCACTTGTTTTTGATTTGTGAATTTGTTTGGAGATACGGATACGACGTAAGATAAGCCCTTGCTTGCGTTTGCATTGTTTTTATAGGTTGAAGTGAATGCGGTTGTTGGACAAAGGAAGAAAACAGAAACATGTCTCAGGAACCTCGTCTAGCCTCGATGGACAACGATGAATGTTACCAGAGAATAGTAACGACGGAGGCTATCAAGGTGTAACGAGCAAGTGGACAAGCTATCTTACTCGGTGGCAAGATCGTTACGTTACTCTTAAGGATGGTATGCTGCTCTACCATACAAGTCGGAGCAGGAGACCCGCTTTGGCTGCCGAGGGTCAATGAACATTTCGAACGCTGAAATACACGTAAGTTTTGGAAACAGAAGTAATGAGCAAAAAAAATTATCCATGACGTGCAAGTAAGATTTAAGAGCAACTTGTATGGTGTTTTTTCTGAGCTTAAAATTTTAATTTTTCCCCCATTTCAGTGGGGGGGGGGGAAATTGACGAATGACTGCGTTTGATATTTTTCGGCTAAGACTCCAGAGGAGAAAAAGGAATGGGTGAAGGCGTTGAGATGTCACCAGGTGAATTTTCCGACGCTTCTTTTGTTGGCTCATTGCATTATTTTTAATTGTTTCCCTCATCATTATCATAAATTTCTCGCGCTGTTTCTAGGAAGGAGACTTCTAGGAGATTTCAGTGGGACTGGATGATTTGAATTCTTTCGGATCATTATTAAAATTGCATACCTGTAGGGGAGGAGAACCAAATTCATCTCTCTTTCCAAAATGATGTGTGACATTATAACTGTAGATTTGAATTTTCCGCCTTCAGTTTGTATTCCGAAGTTTCCTGAAGCAGCCAGGACCGGTCTTTGAATCTTTGTCTTTATTCCTAAGGAATGTGACTCACCGATACAAAGCGAAGGAATGGCACTGCAGCGTTTTCGAACTTTTCATCTTCTCATCAGAGTAAGAGGAACGGATATTTCTGAATGGGAAACGGAACCCTTCTTTCCGTAAGGTTCCCACCAGTAATTCACCCATGCAAAGTACATAAGGAAGTGTGTGAGCCACTACACGATAAGGATTTAAAGTGTAAATTAGAGACCAAGACGAACCAGTCATGCTTAACATGATTACAGATTTATTGAACACAGTGTTACAGGACCGTGGCATAATAAATTAGCATGAATATGGAGTAGCTACAGGTACAGTTGAAGGTGCGCGAGAGTATTTCAACGTCAGTGACCATAAATGCCTCATTTCGCACGATAGCTGGAATACTTTACGAGTAATTTGCTTAACTCCGACTTGCAACTGCCTATTCGCTTGAATAGACTTACACTGGTTATAATAACACTACACAGAGTATAGGACATAATATAAGAAGATCCACAGTTCAATGCACTTATCCGAGACTTAACAAATAGTTCACTTTTAGTATTCTGGCCTGGTGTAAGAATTACCATTATCCCCGTATTCTCCACCATACCCACCGTAGCTGCGTCCACCACCCGAGTTATGACCCCCGGATGAACTGTGCCCATCCTTGTGGTTATACTCCTTGTGATCACCGTCGGCGTACTTGCCCTGGTTGGCCCTGTCAAAGGATGATTCACTTGCATAGCCCTTCCTTCCCTGGTATGAGTTTGAGGTTTGGTAGCCCCCCTTGGTTTTCTTTCCATCGTGGTGACCGCCTTGGCTGCTGTAGTGTCTAGGCCGTGGATTGTAGTGCCGGCTGTAAGACTGTTGACGGGGTCTATGTCGTGTGGCGGCCACAGCAAGGTCTGCTTGGTCCCCCTTCGTTGCTTTATACTTGTAGTTTTCCCAGACTTTCGGCGGAGGCGGCGGTGGTGGGACGGTTGGTCTAGGCGGTGTGTAAATGAAATGACTTGGGTGAAGTGGGGTCAGATCCTCCGGATCACCCCGTAGGTTTTCCACCTCCGGTTCAATAACAGGATGTTGTTGGTGCTCGGCCGTCACAAAACCGGAATGGCTCAAGAAAATTATTGCAGCAACAAGACTGAGGCACTGAACTTTCATGATGGAACTTGGAACTCTTATTTCTCAGTGCGCGGCTCTCAAACTTGCTTTGCGATGGACGGATGAAAATTGACTGAAGAGGAAGGGGAAATTATGCTGCTGATTCTTCCTAAAAGTGCCACCGGTTTGGGTTATGTAAGAAAAATGTTCCGGTGAGTAGTTTCCCTGAGGGTATTATATGGCTTTAGAAGGCCTATATCCATGCGGGGGACTAATCAGGTGGGAAGTGAGACAAAGCGAAAGCGAATCTAACGCATATGACACAATTGCTCATCGTAACCAGATCGTTCAACTGTGAAACCCTACATACGCCAGTACACAGTAATTTCTCATTTCTCCCAGCGTAAGCACCTACGCTAAAATCGCATATATTTTCCACTAGCTCTCATCCGCAACACTTTGGAGTGTCTCCGGCGGAATCCTCCTTCCAAAAAGCGCCTTTTTCGCACCTACAACCCTGCGCTCGTCGTACAACGGCATGAATCAGCCTAGATTTTGAAGGGAAACGAACTAACTGGCAATATTGAGTGATAATAGACCAACACATTTTCTTACAATAATCAGTTAGCTGAGATACTTCAAGCTTGTACTCCCTTTTAGGCATCGTTTACACAAAATAGGTCATCACAATAATTAACTGATATGAATTAGTTCTGAAAAGGCGCCAACTTTAAAAGAAACTTGTTGTAAATATCCAGTCTGCTGAGGACACTGGGAATCTCCTTCCACGGACGACACTCAGAAGCTCCAGAATGAATATCTGCACAACAAATCATGTCTCAACGATATGAAAAGTCTCCACAAATCATATGATTCTACTCATAAATGGCAACACATTTCCTGCTTCAAAATCATAACATTATTTTGCGTTATTTTACTAGTATATTTATACCTCCAGGATAAGTGCGGACGAAGCCAATAATGGTAACCACAATCGTAAGAATTCACTTGACGTCAGTTCCATACGGTCCGCCTTCGTTACGAGGAAGAAAATTAGTATTGTGATCATCGTTACAGCAAACGGGGCTACCAGGAGGTCCAACTTCTTCGAGCCCTTAACTATTAGCTGTAACAGAAAATTTTGACAAGCGTGCCAAAATTAAAATTTAGGGATTCGCCTTTTTACAAGAACTAAATTACTTGAAAACATACATTTCTTCCCCAAAATAGCGCTGCTAGTTTCACAGAGGAAAGTAGCAGAGTTAAGGTTAATAGTAGGAGTAATGGTGACCGAAAGTTGATGGACACCGTCCCAGCTGTTAGTGCCAAACATCCAGACTATACAGAGGAAACCAGAAATATGTTAGAGTTGCTGGTGCAAGAGATAGTTGGCGATGTGACGATTGAAATAAAAGTAATACCTGCACTACGAGAACAATTACCGATGGGACGAGGCCTAGGGGGCCTCGAAATGCACAGCAACGGAGACCAACTAACAATAAAATGTAAATCGTTCTGAAATGCAGAATATTTGGGGTTAGGATTTTGGAAAGTCAACGTTAATATCGAAACAGAGAGTAATTACATAGGAACAGCAAGGAAGTATAGACTGTCAGCCGCAATTATATTAAATAGGGACCTGAATTTAACGAGTACAAAATTCATCTTTAAAATTTGCAGGTTATTATTATTATCTTATCTTCCGCTTTTACGGAGACAAACAAGGCTATAAATAAGCACCTTACTTGTTGTTGGTAACAAGCAGAAGCCATAACGTAATGATCAAGAGTTGGCCTATCTTGCACATTAATACCCTTGCGAAGAAAACACAAATTTCGTCACTTTCCTGAAGCCCATACACTCCATACGTCTGACAGCACAGCCGGGGAACTGTGGGCTAAAAATAATGTCCTACAAATACTTATTCCAGTAAATTGGAAAATTTCGCTGCGCTTTTTGACTGTACATTGTCAACTCCATCAGGTTCTAGTATTAGCACATCCTTGTCCTTCTTCGGGAGGCTATAGCCCAGGGTAGGCAGTGCATACAGAGAGGCCTCACTGTGTTGTGTGAAGATGGAGCTGTCCGGGGATCGTTCTCGGAGCATATCTCTAATAGAACTGGTAGTAGATTCGTGCGGATCATCAACTATGTTTGTTGATTTGCTACTGATTGCAGGAGAAAAATCGAGAAACGGAAAAGCGTCGCCAGAGGTTTTTCGCTCATGGTGAACATCTTGACGAGGTTTCGGTGGAGCTAAAGGAACTGACGACACTGCGGACTGAATCAAAGGTGATGTAGAATTTAAGATTTAAAGCCGTAAGAAACTGAAGTTTCTTACTTCTTACCGATTCAAATCCTCTTGTGTGCCACAAACCTTGCCGTTTGCCCTTCTTAGTTTCATGTACGTGCTTCGGGAAAGTCGGGGGGTAAATTTCTTGAGCCTCAACCGGTATTTCATTCAAGGTAGATGTCGAAGTAGTGGCTTCGGCGAGCTGCACCTCTTCTTGAGGGCGGCTTTCATGAATAATGTTTCTAATAACATCGCTCAAATCTGTTTCTTGCAATCGCCCGAAGTAATTAGACATTTATTCAAGGCCACGAGCTACTTTCTGCCCTCTTTTTCTGTAAAACAAAATTCTGGTAAGCCTTGTATTTTCCAGACATATTCGCATGTCACACACAGTATCCATGCTGTAAAGAGCTAAATAAGCATATGCATTTACACTGATCCTGGGATCATCGGTTCCTCAGTTGTTTACGTGGAATGAACGCTTTTCATGGATTATTGCGAAGGAATTTATTCCGCTGTTTTATGGTGACCTTGAGTGCCTGCAAACTTAGAGTTCGCTTTGGTTGGTATTCGTAGGCAAATTGCTTATAGTATGGTATGTTTTTCCATATAGTATATATACTACCAATAGCAGTAGGCAGCACCAAATTCGGCTGGAACAAAAATTCTGCTAGTATAAAGATAGACTTTATTTGGAACTTACTTATAATTTACCTATATCTGCTGGTCTGTGGGGTTGACGTTGACAGTGTGTGCAGTGGATAGTGGATTAAGCCGTTCGGATTCGGACCAACTGTTTACTGCTATGTACATGTATGCTTCAAGCACAGTTCTTCCTGATGAGTTAGTTAACTTCAGCATGGTTTTTCAAAGTTCTTTAATAAAACTTATTAATAATCAAAACAAGTTTGGCTACTTGGTAAATACAACGAATGCAACCAATAACAAAACCAGAGCAATAAAGGGAATGAGGACGATCGAACGGCAAGAACTACTCAATAAATGAAACAATACGTATAAGAGAACTTTATTTTATCAGACTTACCGTAGGTTAATATATTTCAATCTGGGTTGCGACTTGCGACTTATGGCAGTCGGAAACACTGAAAATCTTAAAATTACGTAACATGTTGGGCCACAACGACCCACACTGTAATTAATCAGCGTTTCACAAAAAAACTACGGCATACGCTATGCTTCCTATAGACGTTAAGACCAATTATCACACCGTGTGATTCATACAGCGCTGTTTTCACGAAGCTCAGTCTGTGGATTCGGCACATCTATAGCTTTAGGGCTTCTCCGCCGTAAAATTCCAAATGGCAATTCAACCAAAAAGCTAACCAGAGCGACAGTAGTGCCGAAGGCTAGTAATTTGATGGAAATTATGACCAACTGCTGACTGCTACCACCCTCTTCTTTTCGCTTCTTGTAACTTTCTTGTCTAAAAGCCGGCATGCTCTTCCTCCAGCCCATAGCACGATTCCTTCCCTTTTTCCTGGAAATTTCCACGGCATTCAGAAGCATAAAATCCGATAATCCCGACTGTTCCATTGAGCTTAATATAAAGTTGAAAGGTTCTGCAACAACAAAAAATTTAAATATCACTTCGCACTCTTGACGATGCTATGCTGGGGTTTGGACGAATGTAAACAGTAGCACGCAGTTGGGTAAGTGGCGCAGAAATGTAGTCTAATACTAGCTTTTCTATTATCGCACTAAATTTTATACTCTATAGAGTTCTCACCGACAACGGCCGGATGGTATCTACTGATGCCAATAGTTCCAAAGGCAAAAGAAAACGACTCCCGCGCCAGCATGAACAGCAGTTTTCCATTCTCGTTCGTAAGGAATTCCGGTCCAAAGACCTTGAAAACTGAGAGAAGGCCCACACAAACGTGGTCATCCTTCAAAATATTTTGGTAGCACTGTCGCAAACATTAAAATTTAAAATTATCTGCATACCCATGAACCTGAACCGAGCACTTCATGTACATACTTGCATACCTCCTCCGAGAAATATGCGTACTCCCTTGCTCTCCGCAGTACTTCCTCCCCAATATGACTACTTCTGCGTCGAAACCACTGGTCAATAGCATTGGAGAAGAAAATAGCATCGATCTTATAATCAGATTCGACTAATTCATTGAAATCTCGTGGGGGATATTCGTAGCGCGGTAGAACAATTGAGGAAGTAATCTTGGACTTGTAGCTGCTTCCAATCACAATAACACTTAGGAACCAAACTCCCAGAGTCCACCTGCTCCACCCGTCGGTCACAGCATCCTTCACATCCGGATCTACCAGACCGCTTTGGTCGATGAAGGGAAACAGTAGCATAAAGAGTGCGTTGTAAAAGTTGAGCCGCTTAACATTTCGCTCCACTTCAACTTCAGTTCCCGCAAAAGTCTCACGATTCTTCCCGGCGTACCACAGGAAGAAGTGTATGGCCATGAAACATAGCAAGACACTTGCCAAAACGGCAGTCCAAACAGGGAGTTGAAATGGAAACGCGAGGACTTTGAGTGAAGTAAACTTTTGCCTTCTGGGCACAGCGTGTATGAAAGTAATGTCGTCAAAGTAAATGACTTTGGATAGGAATATCACCTTGTTTACTACCCTATTGGGGGTAACTATGGCTGTTAGCATAGCTACATCCTCCACTAAGGGTGACACAAAGTCATCCCAAGACCCATCATCTTTTTGCCCGCTCCCAGGTAAGTCAAACACAGAGTCCAATTCGAGAGTTCCATTCAACAGTAAGGATATTTCGTACATTGAGGCGATGAGGAAGTCTTTCCAAATTCCAGTGTCTTTGAACAGCTGGAATGAAGGCTCACAAATGGGACACACCATGCCCTTAACTGGACTCCCTTCAAAGTCGGGTAGCTTGGGAAACATCTTTTTCTGGAGTATCAGCTTCTCATTTCTGAATTCTCCCACTTCTTCCAACTCTTCAAAGTTCCAGTTCCTTGTCAGCAGAGTGAGCGATTCGAACCCATTCTTTTGGACTACAAGAATTGAATTTTGAATAAACATGACAGCGTGTTTGTAGGTTTCAAGAGTAGCGGGGTCATCGCTAGTAGCAGCATGGAGAAAAACAAAGTACGAATTGTGCGGCGCCCCTGGCAGTTTACTTCGAACAAAGTATGATATCGAATTGTTTGCTTTTGGAAGTAAGCTGAGAGTGAGAGTACACAACTTTGAAAATCTAGTACTCCAAAAAAAGGGATAAATTTCGTCGAACAAAGTCGTATAAAAGCGGAACTGTAAAGATAAAAGGAGGAGTGAGCCAGTGGCTCTTGACAGAAGCGATATAAAGTCGAGGGGGTCAATGGAGCTCATAGTGGTGTTATCAAACAGGAAGTCAATGTTGCTGCACCCGGGATTCGTTTCAAAAATATTTCCTGCAACCTCTTGGATGAATACTGATGATAGCTGAAGGTCCATTTGTTCGGTCATTTTGGGGCGCCCAAAGATGTGAAGTGCTGATTGAAGCGGGAAGGTGAAGAGACTCCAAGGTATCGTAGTCGAATGAGTGAAATTTATTAATGAAATGGTATACTGTTGCATAGCAATGCGAAGGTTCGTCGTTTCCCTCAATGGGATGGAAGGTTTACGGGTACCTTTGTGTGCACGGAGCGCTACTGCTTAACATGCCGAAAGCATCCCCACCACACGTGATTCCACATGAACTGTCTGCATGGGATTCTGAGAAATAAATATAAGCACAATGAGAAGATGAACTTGTAACATCAAGATGTAACAAAAAGTTGACATCTTCCGATGGCTTCGTCAATAAGCATATTTATAAGTTTGGTCTAAGGATAAACTCGATCGTTATAATTGGCTGATTTTTTGAATTATGTTTATTTTTTATGGTTTCTACTTTGAAATTATACATAATTGAATTCGAGCAAAATTCCTCTAAAGCTCCTCACAGAAATCGACTAATTCGATTCTGAGATGTACCGATATATGCTAAACACGAAGACACACCGTAGCTCTGCTAAAGCGGGCACACCAAGCGTGGTTCAAGCAAACTGTCTTGAATCCTCGTCGTCATTAAATTCTTCACAGATTCATATTCATGGAGCACTGATGTGTTATTGTCAGGAAAGGCAACATATCTGATGAGTTCACGCAAGGATTCATTCACAGTGCAATTTAAATTTGACTGAAGTCACTACCACAGAATAACGCCACCTGTTCTGCCAGTTTTTGCAGTCAGTTCAAGCAGAAAACTTAAAGCGGCGGCTACACTTCCATATCCAACCAATTGAACGGATATATAAATAAGCTGTCTACTTCCATCGTCTCTATTCCTCTTGTGCGGTGCTCTAAAGACTGGCTTGTTGGGGGCCAACTCCTTGGCTCGCTCCTTTCCTGCTTTAAAGGATGCTGTGACGCTCTTCATATACATCTCATCGGCCAATCCCGTTTCTCCGACAGTAGAGAGAATTCTTGAGTAGGGCTCTGTTAAAAAACATTATTTGAAGTTTGATAAGGAAACTGATAACTCAAAAAGGCAAGTCCTGCAGTCATGTCCTGTGATTTATATCAGCATTGAACATACTGTGTAAGTGCGGATGATATCTGGTAATTCCAACATGGCCAGTGCCATAAAAGAACTTCTCCTGTGACATCATAAACATTGGCTTCCCATTTTCATTCGTGAGGAACTGGTATGCGACTAATTTCATCGCTTGAATGAGTCCCACGCACACTTGCTTCCCTTTCAAGACGCTTACAAAGCACTGGAACACACGGTTTAAGAAGTGAACACATTGCTCCAACGCTGCAAAAGACGGATCATATCTTACTTACCTCCTCTGAGAAATATGCGCGTTCTCTGGCACGGCTCAGAATTTCGTTGCCAATCCTATTTGGACGACCCCGTAACCAATCCTCTATAACACCAGTATAGAATATCACATTGATTTTGTAGTCTGAGTCGACAAGGTCCTTAAAATTCCTCGGAGGGTACACATAATTAGGAAGCACAATGTTTGATGTGATGCGTGACTTATAACCACATCCAACAACGATGACCAAGAGGCCCCACAGACCCAAAATGTATCGACTAAAACTGTCCCGCAGACTTTTTTGAACTTGAGAGTTGGCCATCCCATTCTGATCAATGCAGGGGAGCACTAATGAAATTAACACAGCATATGAAGGGTGCCCCTGTGTACTACATTCAGCATGAATGCGAAGCTTCAAATCTCGAATCCGCTGAGCAACCTCTTTGCGCCTCTTCCTAGCCCACCAACTGAAGAACTCGATAGCCATCGACGACACCAAAATTGTTACTCCCAGGAGCACCCAAAGATCGGACTGGAATGGAAATGCGAAGATCGCCAGCGAATTGAATGTCAACTTTTCCGGGAGGCCATGAATGAATCCAATGTTTTCAAAGTATGCCGGTTTACTAACGAAGATAGCTCTCCGCACCTCCGGAGTTTGCATGACGTAGGATGAAAACACTGCGGTTCCCTCTACCACCGGCCCCACAAATTCATCCCATTCTCCGTCGTCCCGCTTCCCATCTCTGTGAGGCAAGGAGTAAACTGGCACGGTCTCCAACGTAGCGTTTACCCTCAATGTCAGCTGATACATGGAAAACACTGAAAAGTCACGCCACCTCCCAGTTGCTTTTGCCTCCTCGAATTCCGGCTCACAAACGGGACAAATTTGTACACTTGCGACATTACCGTCAAAATTTAAGAATTTGGGAAACACTTTGCCGTAAGTACTGGAGTGGATGGTGCCTCCATGGAATGAGCCGACTTGGACAACCTTATTGAAGTTCCAAGTTCGAGTGAACAATAATATGGAATCAAATTTCTTGCTGTATGAAGTTGCTAAGAGTACGTTCTGTATATATTTTGCCGAATCTTGCGGTAGCGGATAACTATTGTTGTAATTTAGGTCGTATCTTAGGAGGAAAACGAAGTACGTATGGTAAGGTGCACCAGGTAGTTTCTCCACGATGAAATCTGAGACTGTATAGTTCTTATGATAGATATAGCTGACAGATAGCGTGCATACACTTTGGAATCGAGTGTGCCAGAAGAACCCATTGGCTTCCGAAGAGTCATTACTGTAAAGGCGGAAGCTTAGTGGAAGCACTATTGACAGACTGGAGATGTCGAATTGCGTCCATCCACCGGATTCTGGTAATTCAATGTTAGAGGAGTCATCTAGAAGTAGATCAAATTGACTGCATTCTTGCTCATGTTCGATTAGAAGGGAGCGCACAGCACCAAGTAGTGAAACCTCAGGGCTGAAATCAGTCGTTGCTGCTACGGCGACAACCCCGAAAAGTGAGATGAATTCAAGAATATACGAAGTAGCCCTTTTCAGCCTCCGTCGCCGTTTCATTTTAGACTAGTATGTTGGGGAATAAATTAACCAGTTTTAGCTCCGTAAGCACACAAATATTTCATCCCCCCTTGCCTGTAATAGTGAATGTTTCGGTAATGCTCCTTCGTGGTTATAATATTATGAAGTAAAAATCGCTAATGTACCAACTGTATCGGTGAGAATGTTCTTCACCGTCCAATGTCACATTTATAGGTTTTAGAATCTTGCTTGTAGTAGACGTTGCAGATGAATCAGTAGTAACGTGAAATTTGGAGGTGTGGCTCATTCGCGTGCGAAACTTCGCGTGACCTCGTGTGTATTTCCCTAATTTCTCGTGCCAAGCTGCCGTGCAAATAAGCATTCTGTCACCTGTCGTTGGGGTGACAGGACGTGCACCACACATTAATCGGTAATCATTTCAAATCACAGGCTGGCGACTGAATGGTTGTAATACTGTTCGGCTCTCCGTTTTTAATTCAATTAGGCATTATAGTTTCATAGTAGCCGAGCTCGAATTCAATCGTATGCTACTACTCCCAAGAATATAATATACTGTCGAGCTTTCAGCTTTTTCTGGAACGGCTATTCATGGTGTGGGCGTTCATAGCAAGATATTTCTCTACCCAGGTTTTTTGACGTACTGGGTGCAATCTTATATGGATAAAAAATTTTAACATGTGGGAGGTTGATCAAGGATTTAACGAGAATGAGCATTTAGGCTTTTAGCATTAGTCTCACTCTCGACTATTTGCATTTATTTACATTTTCACTCTTAAGATAAGAAATACTGTTAAAATACATAAAACAATGGAAACTTAGGTCCCAGCGCTGTGCAAATTATTTTCATTCCTGCTTTGAGTCTGTATGTGCAAAAAAAACCTTCCGGAAACAGAGTTAGAGCAAGACTTGAGCATCCTTAAACCCCTCATAGGCAAACTCCAGCAGAAAGCTCACTAAAGCCATCCACATCCCACTGCCTACAATTTTTGTGCATATCATAACGAGCTGCTTACTACCCCTGGGTTCTTCCGTCCGGCCGTGAGACCCCCTGTACGCAGATTTGACTGCCGAATACTTTTTTGCCAATTCTTTTCCCACCTTCTTGCCTGCTTGAATAGCATTCGAGAACAAGTGTAGATCCAGCCCAGATTCTCCTACTCGAGAAAGGATGTCATCATATGGCTCTAAAAAATAAGAAAACGCCGTTCTTAGGAAATATGCTAAATTTCATTCCAATCTAACACGGTAATTTTGCATGAGCTATGAGCCTGTTGTAACCAAGTAAATGAGGATAAAATCTGCTAATTCCAACATGAGCAGATTTGTACGAAAACTGCTGCTGTGATTTCAGGTAGAGTGAGTCCCCATTTTCGTCAGTAAGGAATTGCTGGCCGACGAACATCATGGCTTGAGTAAGTCCCACACAGACCTCCCGTGAATCTAAGATGCTTTGGTAACACTGAAATGAACGAAAATTCTATTGATGGTGCTTGCGCTATATTATCAGTCCTTGTCCCAGTCAGGATTTCACTGACCTCTTCCGAATAGTATGGATACTCCGTGGCACGCCCCACCATCTCTTCTCCAATTCTGTCTCGTCTTCCCACAAACCATTCATCTATAGCACCAGCAAAGAAAACTGTCGTTAACATGGTAATCTGAGTCAACAAGTTGTTCAAAGGTCCTCGGCGGGTATATGCAACGCGGGAGGATGATTGCCGATGTGATTCGAGACTTGTATCCACATCCTATTGCGATGATGGCTACACTCCAAAGACTAAGCAAGTATTTACTGCAATAGCTTCCTTGTAGATTGTGTCGCAACTGTGAATTCGCCTAGCCCATTTTGGTCGATGCATGGAAGGACCAGCAGAAGTAAAATTTTATATGGCAATCCTCGGTTGGTCCGATTCCTCAATTCGACTCTCCCTTTCAAGTTAATGGGACCGTGGGTCGCTCCGGGTGTCCCTCTATATCTTGGAAACCAGTGGAACACACCGAGTGTCGTGAATAAAATCAGAATGGTGAAAATTATGGCTAACCAAACTTCCCGTTGGAAGGGGAATGCAAAAATGTGTAATGAGCTGAACGTCTGGCTCTTAGGAAGGGCGTGAATAAATCCGATTGTTTCAAAAAACACGAATCTAGTCAGGTACACAGCTTTGGGGACGTCCATTCCTGGCTGAATATAGGCAGAAAAAACGGCTGCTCCGTCCACCAGGGGTTCAATGAAGTCATCCCAGCTACCATCGTCCCGCTTCCCATCCTCATGAGGTGTAGAGAAGACGCCCTCGAGTTCCAATGTACCATTCACTCTGCGAGTTAATTCAAACATGGAAAATACTGCAAAGTCCCGCCACTTCCCGGACCTCTTCGCCTCCTCAAAATCTGGTTCACATATCGGGCATGTTTTCACAACTGCAGCATTTCCGTCAAAGCTTAGCAATTTGGGAAACACTGGACCACCATTCGACGTGGTAATTTTGGTGGCGTTGTACTTGCCGATGTAAACTTCCCTGGAGAAGTCCCAGGAGCGTGTATAGAGTAGCATCAAGTCGGTGCGGTTACTTGCTGAGGATACTAGTAGCAAGTTTTGGATGTAAATTGCTGCACCTTTTAGTTGAGATAGACCAGGGAGAACGGTATCATTATTACGGTGTAGAATGAAAAACACACGATGAGGTGCTCCGGGTAGTC
>WJFA01002460.1:0-15881 GCA_009870155.1 Pseudobourletiella spinata | reverse complement strand
AATATTGAGCTTAGTTTAGAAGGTTTGAATTTCAATGATAAGAAAGGTAGAATAAGATAGAAATAATTGGAAAAGAGCGCCTCGGTGACATATCTTCTGATCCACCCCATAAAAACAATTTTATGTTATTAGACTCTAAATTCTACATGTACTCTATGCTTTCCTACGTGGTAAAATAATTTGTAATCTGTGGTTAATCTGATTACTCTGCGACAGTTGTGTTCAGATTACAGATTATAGATTAACCTTTCATCTACATTCTAATCAGATTAACAGATTACAGATTAACCTTCCATCTGGTTTCGAGTCAGA
Source organism: Pseudobourletiella spinata (assembly GCA_009870155.1). Lineage (NCBI taxonomy): Eukaryota > Metazoa > Arthropoda > Collembola > Symphypleona > Bourletiellidae > Pseudobourletiella > Pseudobourletiella spinata. The sequence continues at coordinate 15,569 of WJFA01002460.1, read as the reverse complement.
TTAACAGATTACAGATTAACCTTCCATCTGGTTTCGAGTCAGATTAACAGATTACAGATTATTTCACCATAAATTTTAAGTTAGAATGTTAGATTACAGGGTATTTCTTCTTGAAATTTTAGCGAGATTACAAATTATAGATTAACTTAATCTGTAATCTAGTATATAATCTAGCCCATCCGTCGTTACGACAGTACGGTGTAGAATACGCTCGTTAGGCGAACTCGAGTTTCTACAAGACCGTCACAAGTTCTCAGATTTCGCATAAGCCGAGCTCGCTGAAAAACAAAAACTGGAATTAAAAAGGAGTTAGTTTCGAGCAGGGAAAAAACAAAATGCCCATGAGAATGTTAATCCTTAAAATGTTAAAATGTTATCTTATATCTAATTCCTAAAACTTGGATATGCGGTTCCTGATGTAATTTTGAATCTTATCCGAAGCCGAATAATGTTAGCTTTTTCTTGAATTAACGCAACTGCCTCTGTCATTTTCAGAGTGAGTTTCTTCGCATAGAAATTCTTGCTCGGATCATCGAGTTCTCCGTCGGGCAAGTGGTTGGTGGCTTCGATTGCGAACGAGTCAAACAGTACCGCGTTGAAAATGTAATCTAAGGCATGTTATCAATCATAATGGGTAATTCTAAATCTGAAAGTTTACCAGGAAAAATGCTTTCCCTTTCCCAGGACACTCATCTCAAATGTCCTCTTTCCACATCAAGAAGGCCTGCTCTTCGATAATTTCGAGCTCGTAAATGCTCATGAACTATCTCAGAAGCATAACTGATACGTAGAAACGAAATTTTCCATGAATTGCTGTTTTTACACTATTACTTCGATAATAGGATTTAGCAAAAATCGTAACTACCCTTAGGACTATCCAGTGCAAACCATGCAGCTTGTAGAGCGTACAGAGTTACAACTACGAGGTCAGTTCTATCAAATTTTTCAAATACCGGTTTGAACTTCAGTAGCTGCTCTTTCTCCTTCTCTTTCGCGGGTTTCTCGGTCTGCTCACTTGCACTGATGAGGAGTACGCGTGGTTGATACATGTTAGTGCCAAACTGAACCTCTGTAACAGTGCAGAAGATTGGCTCTCTATCTCTCAACAGTCTTGAGATAAATGCTGGAAATCGTAGGCGGGGTCTGTGCCGTGGGTACTCGACCCCATCGGATTCAAATGACTGCAGAAAATAGTTGGTGACACTTCAGCCACTGACCAGTCTACCCTAACAACCTAGTAATATAAGCTACAGGTGTGCACGGTTTCAGAAATTTTAGCTCCATACTTTAGCTGTAAGACAAATTTTGTAGTGTATCAGGACTTTTGCGCCACCCTATGTAGTTTTCCTGTAAAAGTAATCAGCGAGAGGAATCTTTTGGTCACAATTTTTTGAAATTTGAGAGTACTCGATCGTGTCAGTCGGGTCAAAATCTGTTGAAGTTATTATGAGTAAAATATATTTAGCTTGAAAACTTCATAAAAATCATTTCTTGCATGATTTGGTATTAATTATTGCATACATTATTTCCGTTGATGAAATTTTTGTAAGTTAATTACATTTCCTAGAAGTTTATGTAAACGAGGATTGTAAACGACCTACTGCTTTGTTAGAGATAATGTTTAGGGGCAAGCTCTTCGCTACATATGGTGTCGGTGCTGTGCGCCATTGACATGTAAAAAATGACCGTTTTTAGTCAAATGATAGTCGAGTGGACAGAACCAGCGATATATGTGATCAGAACTTATAGCGATCACAAATATATGGCAAGCAATTATGCGTCATTCTTGCCATAAAACGATGGAATACAACGATTGGTACAACATTGAAGGTGCCTGCATCTATGCGCTATGAAATTTTGAGCGCCACAGCTATTCTTCTGACTTTAAGGAGTAATAAACAAGCATGTCATTGTAGTGAAATGGAACCATGAGAATCCGAATAATTTTACTCGGATTACGATTGTAATTACAATGAAGAATTGGAATTCTGATTGCGATTTTGATGGTCGCCATTACAATCTTTACGATTACGATTTTGATTCGCGTGGTAAAATCATTTGAATGGAATTACAATTGCGACTGCGACTATAATGATTAGCCCTGTTCCAAAGCAGGAATTCGCAATATTGCATTATTGAAATGGTTCTAGTTATGGTTCAGTTCTGCAGAAAGAACTATAGGTAGTTCGCCCATCAATTAGCCAGTCTCTGGGTTCTTTTGAAAGCAAGTTAACTTTTACCGCCCAATCTTTGATACCCAAGCGCGTAACGGAATTTCGGAATGGGCAATCAAGGACAATGCGATGATAGTTACGCTAAGGTCGCGTAGAGAACCGTAGGTCATTAACCCATCGAAGTGAATTACACCAGTTTGTAATTTGTAACTTGAATTATTTATTAAATTAATAATTCCTGAAACAACCATACGCATTAAAGTTCTTATTTCCGTCTTCTGCGTTCTGTTCTAGCCAGTGGTGACACCTCAAAGAAGGTCGACATTTTGGCCATATCATAGTTTGCTGCATGGCGGATGAATGATTCAGTAGGGAAGACATCACATTCCGTTCGTGGCAATTTCAGCTCCTCATCCAATCCTGCTCCAAACAGCTGCTGTTGACAATCTACGGAATAGTTTTTTAACAATTAATAATTTTTGCGGCTTGTAATGAGTAATGAGAGATTGCGGGAGCATTACTTGAACACCAAAATAAAGTAAAATAATATATATAAGCAAACAAAATAATCACTTGACTCTATAAATAAAGCTGGAAAAACATCTCGCCCTCATTGTCGTCATATTGTCATAAAAAGACGGAAAATTTAAAAATACAATCAAACGCACGGTCTATGGCTCTCGTGTAAGCCGGTAAGATCTCTCTAGTTTCCCTTAGACAAGCCAAACATTCAAAATGTTGCCCATTCATGAACAGGGCCTTGGCTTTATAGAGTCGACCCCTCAGACTGGAATTAGTGAGAGAAATTGCTCGATTGCAATCTTTAATTGCCTCAGGACATCTTCCGAGTTGTATATAAACTTGTGCGCGGTTGTTGTAGAGGCAGGGACTATCCCGTATAAGATCAATTGCCTGCAAACATACACCCATCCCCATGATAAGCTTCGTTGTGGTTCAAGCCAGTGCTACAGAAAATCAAAATTTCTTTGAACACCTCAGTATAGCACCGTACGGCTTCCTCGTAGTCTTTCTTCGAACAACAGGCATTGCCGCTCTGCCTGAACACATCTGATCTCATCTTCCTCTCAGTCCGCGTTCCCTTCCGCGCCTTCATTTCCTCAGGAGTCAAATCCTCAAAGAATTCCTCAGCTTTGAAGTCAATTTGTTTTGGTTCATTTTGACACGATGATGCTGGATCAAAAGTTAGCTGGGGATTTGAATCGCCTCCGCCATCTAGTAATAATTCATTTCTCATCAGTTCCTCAGCTTTGGCCATAACACATTTAGTAACTTCTGGGTCATCCGATGTGAGTCCATTTAGCAAGTCAATGACATCCAAAATGTTCCCGTCATCTCGGTCAAGTTCTCTTCCCAAACTATCCGTCTGTATTTTGAAACGAGGCGTAAACTCAAGGAAATCGTATCCCTTCTTTGTCGTGCCTTGGTGGTAGTTCTCACCCCCACCATTAAGATTATCATCCGTCTGCATGGTCTCCCGCTCAAAATTATTTCACCAACGAATGTGGCTTCCAAAATGTATAATTTCCTGGGACTTATTTCACTGAAACTTTAAATTTAAATATTTTGGGAACAAGGAGTTAGCTAGTTGGGTGAGACAAAGGCTTCAGGGTTTGGGTTTAGCTGACAGATATTATTATTATTATTATTCCAAATCCCTTGCATTCACTGCGCCAGCGCCACCAGGACCCGGCGTGACTAAACTACAAAAGGATTGCATTCATGTACAGAGACTACAGACTGACTATATTCGGTAAAGCGAGAAGGCGCATAGATTCTCATGTTTGATTACGTACTCACATATCTTTACTGCATCAACAAAATCACGTAACCAGAGTCATGACCATGACGATCAGAGGAACTCAGCTCCGGTGCCTGGCCGGTCATAATAATTTTTCCTTAGTGTCATCGATTCTACCCTATGCAAAAGTCCAGGCAGGTGGCAGTAGGAGCGATAGGCTGAGGGATCCACGACTGATAATCCCTCATCGTCAACAGCGTCATAGCATGACACCTGACAACAGGGTGGCCCCGTATTTTTCGCCGTCTGCAACCGGAATCTATAATTGCAGTCCAATCAAGAGTCTTGAGCCTGCCTCCACCGACCTGTAAGAAAAAAATGACGGCGTCTAAAATTATTTGCTTTGAAATCTACAGGGTTCCGTAACGAGCAATTCAAGGACAAAATGGCTGGAGGACGGGACAGAAAAAAACTGCTCCAGCTTTGTTTCGCTCGTCCCGCATCAAAAGTCTGAGTTTCATTAGGTTCACTAGACTTCGCTAGCCGTCGCTCTGCTCGTCAAACATGCACGTTTTGCCGTCGGGATGCTCCGGAGACGAGCGAGAAAGAGCCAAGGTTGCTGGCCATATAGCAGTACTAGTAAGGAGGCAGCAGACAAAGTCAGTGAGCTCCGCATATGTACGTATACATGAACGGCACGAGTTTTCGACGTGCTCCCATATGCCTTCAAGCTTATATTTACACCCAAAACCAGGTGTACATGCATATACTCTCACTTGAAGAGATATTTCTTCCATTCCCAATCCCGTAGTCACACACACGATTCTTACACTAATCAGTGCATGCTCGTTTGAATTAAGCAAGTTCACAGGACTCGCACACACTGGAACCTCCATTATTTGTAGTGTGATTTAAATACGTCGGAGCTGTTATTCTGAACCCAAACACATTTGAACGGAACATCCTCAAGTCTCACAGGTTAACCTCTTTGATTTTCACAAAACTCATCCTCGACTATATCTATCGATTACGCAATAGAAACAATTAAGTAAGATTGACTGCTCTTCAGCCCATGATTCTCGTTTTAGTACAATGCGGGTAAAACACGTTTTACGAAGAAAGTGAGGCGTGTGGTGGCACTCTTTTGAAGTTTTTACGTGCACATGATTTAATTACTTTACAGTGTAGCAGGTTTGAAATTTGAGACTCTCTCATCTGTTAATTGCGTTCCACTAAAGGTAAAATCGTGGTAGTAGTCGTCTTCGAGATATTCTCCAACGGCCTGAAAACCTTTCTTATTTTCATTTGTGCAAATGGGATAATTTTTTGTACATTTGAAAAGTTAAAAATAAACGTGAGTTACCTACCTAGGAATTATTCGGGCTGACTCATGCAAACGGTATGGGTTACTCTTAAGTGAGGTGGCATGAGACATATGGGGTGGACTTTGTCGTCAACTAATAGGGAGAAATAAATGAATGGAGCATTGAACTGTGTGTGCAGTTCTTGGTGGAGCTATTGTATTCAAGTGTTTTTATATTTATGTATATTTTTCTTCAGGAAATTCCTTCAGCATGTCCAGTAACCACAAGGCACGTTACAAGAATGCCGCCATGGATTCTCAGGAATTACGGCGGCGACGGGAGGAGGAAGGGATACAGTTGAGGAAGCAGAAACGTGAGCAGCAGCTATTTAAAAAACGAAATGTGAATGCACCTGGAGTGGATATGGATGAATTCCATGAGGTAAATTTAGAGTAGAAATTCAGTAGAAATATTTTTTCATCATTTCAACTAAATTCTTTAAGAGAGTATCCAAATTGGGAAATCCATTGATTCCAGGAGGAGGATGGGCAGTCTACTAGCGTGATAGGACAGGATATTATTCAAGCCCTCTTCTCGCCCAACGTGGAGGACCAGTTGACGGCAACCCAGAAGGTGCGGAAGTTACTATCCCGGGAGCCGAGTCCGCCGATCAATGCCGTCATCCAAACCGGGATCGTCCCTAGATTCGTCGAGTTTCTGCGGAATCATGAGAATTGCCAGCTCCAGGTAATGAGTCTCACCGCTCAATCGTTTTGAATTAATTTGTTATTATTATCTTCTTAAGTCCTATATGCTTGGTAAGAGTTTGACAAAAGTCTAGACGTTCTTATAATAAATGCTATTAAATAATTTACTTTTTAGGCGCGCTCAGAATATTTTATGCTTCCTTTTCTTTCCCTGTCAGTCAGTCAGTCTCACTCCAGTCGCTGCTTTCAACTGCTTTATCCCCTCACAAATGCTTAAGAATAGGAGGAAACTACACTGGGTCACTTGCTCTCAACGCCAGTACAATATTCGTAACAATATATTTACAAGCTATTCTACTTCACATAATGTTTAATTATTCCCGGTTAAGATCCACAGCTTTGAGAGCACGTGAGAGCAGGGTAGTTTCCCACACACAATTTACGTGTGAAATCATGGCCGTATGTGAGAGAGGTTTGACTGATGTGTGATTGTTGTTGTTGTATGGAAAAGTTTGAGGCGGCGTGGGCATTGACGAACATCGCGTCCGGCACTTCGGATCAGACTCAGATTGTTATTGAGGCCGGAGCCGTGCCCCTGTTCATTCAGTTACTCGGCTCGCCTTACGAAGATGTTCAGGAGCAGTCGGTGTGGGCACTTGGGAACATTGCCGGGGACTCACCCCACTGTCGGGACTACGTTCTCCAGCAAGGGATCCTACCTCCACTTCTTCAGTAAGAACCGCTCGCGACCCCGACTCCCTATGTAGTCACAGGAAAAATCCCCGTCGTTCCCACACCCGTGTTCGGAATGAATGCCTCTCGAGTCTGTCCACTTCGATAATAACAATAATATGCTCCCTTTTCTTACACCTTCTTTTCTGCCTTTTTTTCGCTTGAACCTAAATCATTATTGTGAACAAGGGGGACACGTTGGTTTGAAGTGGATGGGTTCGAAGTCAATAATGGTGTATGCTGATGATGATGATGAGTCTATGGGTTTTTGGGCGATTATATTAATTGTATTTTTCAAGGTTATTTTCAGTTGATGTTTTGCTTTTGTCGTGAGGGATATTTAATGTGTGCGTCAAGCCTGCTGCTGGGAGAGAGTGAGCGGGAGTATATGGGGATTGTATGAGTTATCCGCATTTTTCTCTGTACTATTAATCAATTCAAACTTGACTTATATATGTTTGTATAGTATCTGGTTTGTAGAAGTTGATATTGTAGTAACTATTGATATGCATTCGTATGCGTAAAAATTTTTTAACCGCAAGAGGAAATTCTGTACGACGGGACACCGTGTAAATTTTTCAGTCTTTCCCTTATGAGCAACTCTCGTAAGCTATTTTGCACGGCTACGTTCGTATGTGTGTTTTTTGCGGTAATTTTCCATGTTATATCAGCTTTGAATCAGAGCTCTAAAAGCACACCATTGCCTCTTATGTCAACTTCAGCATCAGCATCCACTCGATCAGATTTTATCATTGTCAGGGGGGGAGCATGAACTACAGTGTATAAGAGTTTAACAAATGATTATTATTAACTCTGTGTCACAGACTCTTGTCTAAACCGATGCGGGTGACGATGACTCGGAATGCGGTGTGGGCCTTGTCGAATCTCTGCCGTGGGAAGAATCCGCCTGCGGACTTCAGCAAAGTCTCCTCCTGTCTCCCCGTGCTTGCTCGACTCTTGTGCCATACGGATGCGGACGTGCTGACGGATGCGTGCTGGGCCATCTCTTACCTATCCGACGGACCCAATGACAAGATCCAAGCCGTCATTGACTCGGGCGTTTGCCGGAGACTCGTCGAACTCCTTATGTGAGACCCTGATATGTACTCATAATACTGACGACGAGGTTTTGGATTTGGATATTTTCAATAAATTCTTTGTTTACTACTTGTAGGCATCCTCATCAAAGCGTTGTGTCGGCAGCTCTCCGCGCAGTCGGAAATATTGTGACCGGTGATGATGTGCAGACTCAGATAATCCTCAACTGCAATGCCCTCCCCTGTTTGCTCCACCTCATGTCTTCGACGAAGGAAACGATCAAAAAGGAAGCCTGCTGGACCATTTCGAACATTACTGCGGGGAACAGGCAACAAGTGCAGGTACTGTTCAGTATTTACCGGATAGACTCGCCCAACTGTACCAACAAGTGACTCATGCTGCCTTTTATGGTTCGTTCCAGGCTGTTATCGATGCAAACGTATTCCCCGTTCTGATTGAAGTGATGAAGACGGGAGACTTCAAGACACGGAAGGAAGCGGCCTGGGCTGTGGTAAATGCGACGTCCGGCGGAAGTCCTGACCAGATCCGGTATTTGGTGGACCAGGGCTGCATCCCGCCTTTGTGTGATTTCCTCACTGCCATGGACATCAAGATCATTCAGGTGGCACTCAACGGGCTGGAGAATATACTGAAAGTTGGAGAGGCGGATGCTTTGGCCTCTGGGACGGTGAATCGCTACGCCGTCGCCATTGAAGAGTGCTATGGTAATTCGATTTCCGATCACTCCTCGCGGACTAACTACCAGTCCCATACATATTTTAATTTGTGACTTTTATGTGCTCTCCCGGCAGGACTGGACAAAATTGAATTTCTCCAATCTCATGAGAACATGGAAATTTATCAGAAAGCCTTCACCATGATAGAAATGTACTTTGGGGCGGAGGAAGAGGATACGAAATTAGTTCCCAGTCTGGATGCGAACGCCTCCAGTTTCCAGTTCAATGCGGCGAGTCAAAGCTCATATCAGTTCTGATGCTTGTCCCCGCTGACGGCACCGCCGCCGCCGCCGCCAATGATGATCTTGTGGTTAACTGAATACAGAGTAAACCAACTCGCTCGAGGTTGACGTCACAGCATAGCTAATACTAACTATGTTTGTTAAAGAGGAGTGGGCGTGAATCTGTGTTCCCCCTCATCATTCACCACATCATCGTCGTCTTCGTCGTTGTGAGAAATAAGTGACTGGAATGTGAGAGCCTCAAACGTCGTTTAAAAATTCTGTTTAAAGTAGTCCATTACCTGTAATGACATGAAACGCTTTGATTCCTCGCCCCCTCGCCCTCCTAAGTTTCCAGAATAGAGAGACATTTGCATGGAAGAATGAAATTACTATGTGTTATATAGATATATATAATACACAAACGTAGGATACATACATCTAGTCGCTCTCAATTGATCATTATTATTATATTATAGTAGTAGTATAAACTACTTGTTGTTATTACTCTGACGCATTTTTTCACTGTACCAAAACCACTACTGTTACTACTACTATATACTGTAATCAAGGGGAATCATTTCACCATGTTATCAAAACATTTATATGTAGCTGCATGAATTTTCCAGGATCATTGTTGGAGAAAATCTTAACGCTGCCGCGCTGACGAGAGGGAGAGCTTAATCAAAGTCTGTTGTGCACGTGAAATTGTAGAGGAACCTTTGTAAAGTAGATGTGACATGTGATCCTGGGATCCATGAACATTATTGTGAACAAAAAAAATGTCCTGTGATCATGGTCATGTGGGCAACTGTAAAAAGCACAGGCACAGAAGGCATGTACGTGCACATAATACAGAGTCACTCACTCTCCGCCACTTGTACGCAGACCTACCATGAGCTACTATCTATAGCCATGTTATAATAATTATATTATTCCCAGCAGCGCCTTCACCCCTCTTTAATCTCAACTGTTTGTACATTATTATTATTATTATGATTAGTTTTACTATGTTATGAGTCTGCATGTACGAGCCTAACAAGAAGAGGGATTCTAGACCTCTTCTCTGGTGTTTGTGTGGAAAACCCAAAATGCTTGCTTGTTGACAAAGTACTAAATACTTTCTCCGAACAATACACACATGTTATTATTATTATGCGACGAGCTATATGTTACACTTGTTGTGTAGTAGTGCCACGGCCTGCAGTCCACAGTGTTTTTGCACCGTCATTTAGAATTAATAATCTATCTCTCCAGAGAAAAAACCATTGGATATGAAGATAATCGGAGCAATCGTGAAAAGTATGTGACTGACGCAAATGGATTCACTTCACTCCCGCAGTGTAGTATATAGTAGTAAGTCGCCCCAAGTCTAGTTTCTTCTTGTTGTTCCTGTTGTTGTGAAACGGTGAGAAGAAGAATGTCGTTGGGGGGAATTCTTCATTATGGTTGGCTATATTCAAGTTATTGTGGATTTCAAAGGTAAAAAGTAGAAGTTACAGTGGAATTTCTCGTAGTCCACACATACACACACACATCTTACATGGTTCTAATAATGGATGAGTGCATCGTCTCTGTTGCTCCCCTTTTGTTACTGTCGCATGGGGTATGACTGTTCCGTGACTGAAAAGGTTAATATAATAAGAATAATAACAATGCGTTCTTTACAAAAAAATTGCTGAGTTGGAATTATTGGCGGTTTATTCAAAAACGTTGCTGCTGGTATGGTCTGCTGGTGAATCTGTAGTGACAGCTGGCAGTTATAATAGTTCTCATTAGGCTAAATGAGCCGTGGGCGTTTGCTTGTGAGCGAGGAAGAGGAATAGGATGGAGGAGAGGGCGGAGACGAGGAAAATCACATCGAACCAGCGATGGTAAAAATTGAACTGGAGATCGCCGAGGACTTCGGTTATCATGACCCGGTATTCGGGCGGCATGTTCATTCGCATGAGGAGGACGGATGAGACAAAGTACATCCCCTGGAATCATGTAATAATAATAATAATTATAATGATTAATTGAAGTGAAAAGTTCATTGAGCTCTTGGGATTCATAAAGGTGAAAATTTAATCGAACTTTCAAAATGAGGCTTAATGGGTGATTACCATTATCTGGGCAAGGACGAGGACAATCACATTCGAGGACTTGGAGCTGGAGATGGCGTAGAAAAATTTTGTGAGTGTCAGGAGTAGGCCTCGGATGGAGGTGACGACGATACATCCAACAAGGATAAAGGACACATGTTGAGACCAAAAACGGACATCAATGTCCAGGCCCATCCAATGTACACAAATTTCCAGTCCGCGAGTTACGGGGTCCACTTTTCCCACCCGATCCAAAACTATGTTGACAGTGCACTAGAATACCACGGCAGAGGTTAAGTCTGGGGCATTAGAACGGCGAAAAGAAAATTCATGGGAATTACAATAAAGATTTTCCACATGCAGTACAGGGAGAAAAAGTAGCCGAGGAAGTTAAAGTATTTCCCCTTCCACGTCTTTGACCACTCCGCCCTCTCCTGCATGTTCCGAAGCTCGGCAATTTCGAGGAATAGATGTCTGCTCAACTCCTCCAGCGATAAAATCTCCTCCCGAAGAGTGCTAAGATCCCCTGCAGGATTTCCATACACGAATGTCAAATTGATATGCTTCTTTAGTTAGTGATTTAATACACGCTGGTCAGGACGGGCTCACCTTCCGCACTCCGAGTAAGTATGCTCCAGAAGCCGCGTTTAGTCGTGGATGAATCCCTACTAGAAACCACCAATCTCCTCTTTTTCACTAAGGCCATGTCGAGGGTCTGTAACAGCTTCTTTTCCACCCCTTGAATGTCGCTCGGCTGAACTGGTCTACGCAAACAAGCAGAAGCTGCATATATTGAAGTGACAAAAATATACAATATAAAATAGAGAATTTGAACTCTTACCTGATGAAGAGTGCCATAGAGGTGTATGGGTAGTTGACAGCACCGAAACCGGACAAGAGTGCCATGACAGTAACGCCGATAACACCGACACGGCTCACTGCTTGTTCCATTGAGAACGTCCCATGTCTCGGACTGATGATCGGGAAAGGATCGCCCACTTTCCAAAAGAAATACAGGTAGACGAACCATATACTGACGGAGAGCAGTCGCTGGAATCCTTTCCCACCTACTGCAGTACAACATTTATAAATCAATGAGAGAGAATCCTTTTGAAAAACCAATTTGCTAGTGTACTTACCAAGCCGGAGATTAGTCACTATAAAGTATCCAATATAAAATGGAATAAGGCCGATTGTCATAAATAGAATAAAATACATTCCTATGTTTAAATAAATGTATCTTGAGCTGGAAAATAAAAAAAAAATAAACATGAGTCAATATAATTTGTGTACACAAATAAATACATTTGTGGCTAATGGTACTGCTACTTACTAAGAATCTAATACGCCCACAATCTCGAAAATCACCAGCTCAAATAGGGTACATGACAGCGCGAATGTGATGGAAAATATGAGCTGGACCAAGAGGTGATGGACTTCGTAATTTTTGAAAAGTTGCTTCACAAAAAATATCCAGCCTCCGATGAAAAATATTGCCTGGAAAACAATAAGAAAATAATTTCAGAAGAATATAGATTACAAAAAAATCATAAATACATTTTGAAACAAAATGTTTTCCCGCCTCATTTAGCATACAAATTTGAGAACCTGAGAGCTGGCAATAACGACCGAGTCCTCTATGAAACCCATGCTGCTGTCAGCAGTTGGCTAACAACCACAAACATTCGCCCGTACTCGTCCTGGTAGTAACCTTTGACCCCTGGATCAAATTCAAAATATTCTACCGTGATCGATTCGTTTAACTGCTATCATTTTCTACGGAAAACAACTCGTTTGCAACAACTGTCAACAAGCATATTTATTGCTTGCTGAATAGCTATAGTCCTTCTCCAGGTTAACTCTCATTTCTCGGTGCGCCAGCGGTGATAATGAATGAATGAACACGTCTCAACGTTTGAATTTCAGTGAATTTGGCGCCAACTGGAGACTCCTCGAATCACGAGATTCGCTCTATAATATGTTTTAGTGCTAACAGGAGCATATTAGCCAGTGTATACACACACACTGACGAGTTGGGTTGATCACATCAGTAGTAGCAGTCAGATCAGAACTCAGAAGCCCGCTTTGGACCTAAAGGAAAAGCAGTGTGTGTAAAAGTGGGAGTAAAGTTTTGAATTCTGCTTCCAAAGTAAATTGTTTTTTTTCAACAAAAAGTAAAATTTAAGTCTTGGCATTCCGGGGATATGATGCCGGACGATAGCCTCAATTTACCTCCCCCGGCACCCCAGAATCTCTGTCCGCCTCCAGCCCCGGTTCCATTGGGCTCCGGTGGACCAAGTAATCAGTCAAGCGTCAAGGGAAGTTCATCCTCGTCATCGGCAGTTGTAAGTTGAGACTCACCGCTGAGATTGCGAAAAGTATGGGAAAGCTGTAGTAATGGCTGTAAATAATACTGTTTTTTACATCTCTCCAGAAGCCCAACTACACTCTGAAGTACACATTAGCGGGTCACACGAAGGCTGTCTCATCCGTGAAATTCAGTCCGAATGGGGAATGGCTGGCGAGTAGTTCTGCAGATAAACTAATCAAAATCTGGGGGGCTTATGATGGGAAGTTTGAGAAGACAATTTCCGGTCACAAGCTTGGACTGTCAGATGTGGCGTGGTCCTCCGACAGTAGATTACTCGTCTCCGCTTCTGATGACAAAACACTGAAAATCTGGGAACTGAGTTCGGTGAGCACTCCAGTCTTTTCCAGTTGTATTTTTGTTCTAGTAAAGTCGTCTGATGGCATGATTTATTATGATCATTTTACAGGGCAAGTGCTTAAAAACTCTAAAGGGACACAGCAATTATGTCTTTTGCTGCAACTTCAACCCACAGTCCAACTTAATCGTCTCTGGTTCTGTAAGTGAAACTAAATTAATACTTTTCTGTTTTCCACGAAATTTTTGCCAACGATTTGTTGTGATAAAATTTGTAATCATTTCAACTGATTTTTAGTTTGACGAGAGTGTGAGAATCTGGGACGTCCGGACGGGGAAGTGTTTGAAAACGTTACCTGCACATTCCGATCCAGTCTCGGCAGTTCACTTCAACCGGGATGGTTCTTTGATAGTATCTTCCAGCTACGACGGTTTGTGGTAGGTGTTGTAGTGACAGAGTATATTTTTTCGGCGTACCTCTTCAGTAATTTTTAATACTTTAATGTGCAGTCGAATATGGGACACGGCATCGGGTCAGTGTTTGAAGACCCTCATTGATGATGATAATCCTCCTGTTTCCTTCGTCAAATTTTCTCCGAATGGCAAGTACATTCTGGCTGCTACTTTGGATAACACTCTCAAATTGTGGGATTACTCCAAAGGCAAGTGTCTTAAGACTTACACCGGGCACAAGAATGAAAAGTACTGCGTCTTCGCCAACTTCTCTGTCACCGGTGGGAAGGTGAGAATGTCTACGAATGATCTCGGCTTATCTCGGCAATTTCTTTTATTGTCTGGTTACTTATGAACTGTTCGTTTGTCCTTATTCCAGTGGATCGTGTCCGGATCTGAAGACTGCTTAGTGTACATTTGGAATCTCCAGACGAAAGAGATTGTTCAGAAGCTCAGTGGTCACACAGGTACGTTTTCGTGGGGGTTGATGTTAAATTTTGTATCCCGCCGTGTGTAAAATTACATCACATGATTCTACATGCCGTTCTTTTACAATTGTCAGATGTTGTCCTATGCACCGCATGTCACCCTACGGAAAACATTATTGCTTCCGCCGCACTAGAAAATGACAAAACTATCAAGTTGTGGAAAAGTGACACCTAAGCTTCTCCCCGGACAAACTCTGGAGTACAATTAAGACCCGAGCGATTGACAAAAAGAAACTTTATGCCAACCATCTCTCGTAATTCTTTTGTTCGTGACGACTACATATATATGTTACACATAAATATATATTATTGAAGGATTTTTTCTACGGGACATAATCAACGTGGTTGTTTCAAAGAATTGTGAGTGAAGGTGATGATGCATGATTCAGTTTCAGGGTTTCAAATGGAGATTGGGTAAACAAAAATATTATCGTTGGATTTAATAGGGTGATAGCTATGTTGACTTAAATTCCTTATTATTATTATTATATTGTGAGAGAGGGAGTGAATTACTGTTGTGAGTGAGCGATGGGAAAATTAAGTAGCTAAAACAAGTTTTGTCAATGAGATATAACCCTTATCTTTAACTATGTATACACACATATTTATGAGGACTGGCCGTTTGAGTGTCCGTTGATTTTTCTAACAGTAAATAAAAATATATATAATGTTCCGAGCACAAGCAATTGAGTTTGTGATGGACATCCGAGCTCCATGATTTTATTCTTCAGTTTAATTGTGAAAACCGTTTCAACACCTCGAATTACTCAGTTTGCCATGTTTGAGGAAAACCGAACAAGTCCAATTTGGATTTATTTTCTGACTCACGTGTTAACCTCAACTGTATGAACCCACCGATTAACCAATGCAATGGAGAAGTGGACACCGATTGCAGTTTTGCATCACAACCAAGCGTTTTATTGATCCCATATTCCAGCTTGAACTCACTAAGAAGATTATTATTTTATGGTCAAACGTGTGGTCCACCGTTGTTTCAGTCGCTTAATATAATATCATGATGTGCATATTATACACTAAAGTACGGATCGAAATCATTGAGGCATGTACATAGAAACTACGAATAATTGCGAATGCTATTTGATGAGTTGGTCCTCCTTCCTTGGTCCCAGCTGTGCCCATTGTGGGGTTACCCGCACATCCAGAATATTACACATATAATATATATATATATATATATATATATATA
>WJFA01002459.1:0-15882 GCA_009870155.1 Pseudobourletiella spinata | reverse complement strand
CATTTGCTCTCGGAAATGGAGAGTCGAGCATATTCATTTTTAATTAGATTTGACCTCCCTATTTTACCCCACGTCCTAGCCAGATGATTACGAAATGCCATTCAGGAAGAATTAACAGGAATATTGCGTGATGTGGAAATTATTTGTGTGCGCTGCAGGGTTTATGAATTCGCTTAAATTCTGAACATCGACCTGGGTATTTGACCTCAGGTCAAATCCAGAGAAATGAAAACTGGCAATCTAGTAGAACAATTTATGAGAAATCCCTAAGGTGCTATTTACATTTGCAAGGGAAGCAGAGTTTGTGAATACGCCAACGATTTGAAATTTGACATTTTGTTTTGACCCAATAAGTTCAAGGGTTAATTGAAATGAGATTATTCCTAACGCGCTGTCTCAATGTATCTGGATTTCAAGCTGTGTAACGTGCATTGTGGTTCGCCAAGCGGTTTCAGAGTTTACCTCGATCAACCAAGAGTCTGCCGGGTATTTTACTATAATTTAGGTACTAGATCTGCGGGCTTAAACGTTTGTTAATGGAGTACCCTGATATATACCACTACTAAACAACCAGGCCACCGGAAGCAATTACATTCAACATGATCAATACCCAATCTTGCACCACTGTTAGGCAAAGTTATTTCAAAACTTTAGCTGTTTTGAAACTACAATTCTAAATGCGACGTGGGTTTTTTCGTCTTGGAAGCGAAACTTTTTTAAAAAAACTGGGTGTAACCTGTAAATGTTAGGCTTGCTTGAGCCAAGTGGTGCGAATTTCTATTTTTTGTAATACCTTAATAATGCCTGCATCCGACATATTTCAGAACATGTGATATGATGATGGCTTAGCCCCATATTCTCGAGGAGATCGTAACCCCTTTATGGGAACATCAGAAACTACAGCTACCACACGATACGCTCGTGTAGGAGATTCAATTGAAATTCAGAATTAATTAGCGAGCTTGGCTTTGCGTTCTTATAATAATTTCATTAAAAGATCAAATCAGTAGACAATTATTATTGTTTCATGTCAGATTGCATTAAGATTGTAAATACCCTGCAAGAAGCTTTGAAGCTTTCAAATCATCCCCTTTACACACGGCATCTCAGAATTCCAATTGTGTATCTCATCTCAAACTCATGATGTTAGCTCGTCATTTGCTGCATGCGCTGTGAGCAGAATTAAGTGTGGACCATCATCTGCACATAATTTCCCCATAATTACTCCCAGTAGAGTTCATAATTATCAGCCATTTGACTGAGCCTCATTCAGCCTTGACTGTGACAAATTTTTAAGTTACTTTTATACTGCGTTGCAGACCTCCGGTTACCTGCAATCGCATTCATAAGTTGTGTGTGGAACAGTTTAATGAAAATTACTAGTTCGAGATATGAACATTAAATGCCCAATAAATTATTCGGCGTCATACGAGAGCAAGCGTGATGATGAGAGTGATTCCAGAACGCATTCATGGATTCAGGATATAGACTTCTCTCAATATATCCCTGCGTATTCACAGCTCTATTAGATCTGTGAGTATAGTTACACAGACATACGTATATTGTTTGCTATCTCACTGAAAGCTGAAGAATCATAATGAAACAATTATGAAAATAAGCAAGGCTGCATTGTCATAAAAATCGGATGGTAGTTGTAAGAAAAACTCATTCGTCACGTACAGGTCATCTAAAATGTCAGACCCGATTGGCTGTATTTTACTTCACAGACTGCCGTTACGGACGTGATTAAATTTTAGGAGAATTCCTTCGTATCACTTCCTTTTGAGTGTGACACTGAGTTCCGGATCTTTCGCCGAGAGTGAGCATCATGAAGAGCACGGTTTTTTCAGTCCAATTGTGCTTACTATGGGGCACATTCGCGGTCCCTGAGCAGGACCTGTAGTCAACAAAGATGTTCAGGTTCATGCAACGCAATTTTATGAGCATGCACAGTAGTATACTGAGAAATTATGGAACAGGGTTTATCTCGACGGTTCATCAGAAGAATCGCCGGAATGCCTCTAGAATGGATTATAATGAGTATTTACTTTACCCACTGTGCTGGGGTCATGATCCATCCACTGCTACGCAAGAGACTAAGAGACCAGCGCCGTCATTCACTCCCACGATTATGAGCTTCCTGCACCTGTTTCTCATGCTAATTAGCGGCAAGCCAAACCTTCCTCATGTTTACAGGCAGCACAGGGGCCGCTTGAGTGACATGCTTAAAATTTTAACAACTCGGTATCGCCATTCATATTCAAAACCCTGTGGTGACGTTCTTACTTGTGTGGAGTGGCTTCGATAATGGTGAGGATAATGATGACGAGCAAAGAGGACCTCTTCCAAAAATGCACTCAGCGGCGGTGGACAATTTGGCAGACCATATCAATAACGCTTATTGCAAGATCTGGCGAGAGAAGGATCCCCTACATGCCGGTGTATGTATCATCTCTTTCAGCGTGTCCATCTGTAAGAGACAAGGTCATAAGATAACTAGTCAAAGCTGTCAGTAAACGTTCACGGTCGTTCATAAATGTGTGTGAATGCTGTCTGCGACAAAATGCTGCTTACATAAGCGACGGTATCACGATGTGCAAAGCGACCGCAACTGAGGTTGTTGGGACTGATAAGAGTCAGATCTGATGAATGATGGAGCAATTTTCCTGAAAAAATCCCTTTAGACATTAACAATCGTTTTGTAGCCACCTGCAGTATTAACTTGTGAGCGGAATTTTTTATTTTTTTTGTTGAAGAAAGAAACTTTCAGAAATTGGAAGAAAGGGTAAAAGTTGCATGCTTCAGTAGATCCCCTGATTCCAGTTCCGATCCAGCATTTTTTACAAGGACGTGAGGAGTGGATCCATTAGTCGTGGATCAAAATGGATGCTTGGTAGTGACACGTGTCAAATACGGGCACTTCCCTTCTGATTTACTGCTCTAAACTTGCCCTGCATGTGATAATGATTAGAACACCCGTCTCTTTGTATATTGCAGAGGTTGGGTGGTGGTGGCAGTCATAGGGTTACGCTGATATTTGAGTGGAAGTAAATCTCAGGACGGATGTCTTCGTAGAATAAATTCTGGTTCGAGGTGTTACATGTGCATAGAAAAGTGAGATGAAGGTGTCCCTGTGAGGCATCTGGAATGTAGATTAGACCGCTAACGACTTGGTAGATCTGAGGAACATTGTTTCCTTAAGGTTTTCCGAAGCAACTCCAGTTCATACCGTCAACGTCGTGTGTCGCCCGAGACTAGATTTACCATTGCACTCGGTCATGCTGGAGAAAATTGCAGTTAAAGAATTCGAAAAAGTTGTACTGCTGCATTACTTGTTTTGGAATATATCCACACGGTATTCGTTATTTTACCAGGGGTTGAAAAACAAATGCTAACAAATGAAAACTAAAGTGTATTGCAGCAGGGTACTAATTTTGTGGTGATGATTTCCGTGAACTGAAAACCTGTACGTTTCTTTATACACAGAGCTAGTGCACAAACTAGGCGTTGTCTATGAAGGCAATCTTCAATTCTAAATATTTCTCAAGAATAGTACTGTTAAACATCTGATAAATTTTGCTACCGTGAACCGACATTCCGTGCTTAAAGGTTATTTGAAAAGGATGAACCAGTTGCTTTTGTCTGTTGCAGACTTACACATCGGGAAGTTCCCGAAGTTCCATTGCGACGAGGCTAGTATTCTACAACCACACTGAATGTGAGTGTCGTGATCGTATGGATGACATCATGCCGCGTGACATGTCCGCAGTAAGTCTGAAGAGTGGAACTTCTCCCACTGGCAAGGCTGCCACTGGAAATAGCCTGCACCCCCTCCCAGTCCAACATCTCACCGGAGATCAGAAAAGCAGGACTCCGCAGTAAGTGGAATTGATTAAAATTCTGTCACAATCTTATTCGCTCACTCAGCTAAGTAATCTAGTGTTTAAGGCCCTGCAGAGTGATTTTACTGTTTGCTTTCAATTAAGGCTGGCTGGAAATTAGTTAAGCTCCACAGGCCTCTGCTGCATACGCTGTAAAATCCTATCTCACGACACTCCTCATTTTCAGGTCATTGTTTTCTTGCATCGTATAAAGAAAGCAGAGTTTATTAGAATTTAGTGCAAGCCTCTCGACCGTACCGTGGTTCGGACCCCTCTCTTTAAACTACCAATACAATACGTTGTGCTCCTTTTTAAAAATCCAATAAATGGTTGTTAACGATTTTATAAATTTTGTACCTTCGTTTCAAGCTGGTAATTGAAACGGCTGATCTTAACAATAAACGACGTAGTTGGCCCCGGTTGTGTCTGGATACCATCACTGTTTGAGGGGTTTGCACTTATGCTATACTATTCGAAAGCCATGGATAGGTGTTGGTCCTCCCACTTATGCATTTGTTATTACTTTCTGATTTTACCTCGGGCACCATGGGCATGCCTACCGTATTTGCTATTAAAATTATAATAATTATAAAAGTAATCCTCAGGTGTGAATTTGTAAATTTAATGAGCTCCTCACCCTCAGTGTGGTAAGTGTGATGAGCAATTGATACGGATCTAGACGGTTGTGCAACTTGCAAAATGTTAGAAGCAGCCATGATTCTGATGCCCTAGGGACTGAACTGAACCGACCAATCTCCATATATCACAGTGGAAGTACAATTTCACTAGTTCTATGAAATGTTGTAAACATGATAGCCATAGGATAGAAATGCTGAAAAGAACCGCCAAAGATTTTTAAGGGGTTGTTAAAATCTTGAAACCGGATTTGTCTCGTGAAATTGAGTCAGGGCATCTCAATAGCAAAGGTTGAGATAATATTTGAAAGTCCTGGCATCAGTTGTAAAATGTCGTGACGCCTCGCACCATGGGCGGTGAAGTTGTCTCAAGCTATATGGATTAACTCGAATCCTTGAGGGGTGGAGGAAAGTTTTCTGCAGTTGTCTGGCTATACAGCACCTCGTTATATTATACAAGGAAAAGTAGAGCACCAGTGCACCAGTAGGAACGGTTACTCTGGCGCCGTGAGCTCTGGAAAGTTGAATTGTATTGTTTGACCAGCAGTGTTTAATAGGATGCTCTAAACGCTTTTTTGACGATCCTCATTCTTGGTAACTGTGGGACGGTTTCCTTTTCTTCTTGGTGACTTTTAAACTCTGACCCAGTTGGTACTGAATGGCTCCCCATAGAGAAATACTGGCGGCAGCAGGCAAGAGTAGAATCACTTGTTACCTTTACCGAAGCATTTGTAGGCACCCTCTGCAATTGAGCCGATCTTTCCACTCTCGTGCTAATTACGAGAGTCGCACGAAAGCAGCCTTCCCGAGCAAAGTGTCTCATATTGGGCACTAAGAAAATGGATCGCTTTTCCCCACAATCTCAAAGGGAGAATAAATTATCCTTCCCCCAAGTGAGAACTGAATGCTCATATATTTATTTTGATCTTGGATATCACCTAGAATCGTGACGAATGGATCTGAGTGGGCGAGTAATTATGAAAGTTTCTGTATGATATTTTGTCCTTGTGCTTTTAGGTGCAAGTGTTCCTCGGCGTTCGCGGAACGGGTTCTACCAGATGGTTCCTGCTCTTGCGATTGTTTCGATAGACAGAAGGATTGCTTGCGACTGAAAAGAGGAAAGGACTTCTTTAGCATGCATGATAAATGGTAAGAAAGTTCATGTTTTTGGATCGTTCAAACTTTCTTCTAGAGATTCTTATACACCGTCATGATAAATGGCTCTATATCAAGTAGTCGTATCATCGCTTATGTGTTCCATGAACGCTCCAGTGAGTCTGTTATGTAGCTACAGCGGGGAAGCAAAAGCCTAGCTTTTACACGAACCAGCTGAACATTAGAAATATTTGTTGTGCCTGTGGGTTTTTTATTGACTTATTGCAAATCTGCGACTACAGATGTGACAAGTTGGGATTTTGGGATGCACTAACGAACTTGACTTCATCCGTAGGTGCATCCAGACCGGGCGGTGTGAGGTGCCAGTTTGTGCGTATGGGTCGTACATACACTTAACGGGAAGATGTCCAAGGAAAAAAGAACGTTTCAGCCCGCCCCTATCATGGCAGCGCTATCTGACTCAGTAAATATGACACAGCGTGCGCCGTTTGTTGTCATATTAGTTACGTGTATCAGTTGTATGATTCGTTAAAGTATAGTTGTCAACATGTAACGTTAGGCGAGGATAGCGTTTAAAAATAGCCTAGCCTTGTTTTTATGTGTTTGCAGACACAGAGATTGCACATTATACAAGATGTAACTTAAATTTTAGCCTTACTCCTGTTGTCCAGAACATGTTGTGTAACGCCTTCTCGACGCTTACGTGGGTCGTGTCCGTGTAGCTTAATGTGGTTTACGACATGTAAATTGAGAGGCTTTGTGTGTTTGAATGGATAATGGTGGTAGTTTTTTTGTAGTTGATATGGCCAGATTTTTGGTGGCCTATAATCTGTGGTGTACTATTTTAACCAGATTCGAGAGAAATTTTGTACATATTCTTGGAGAATTTATTACTATGTATATGCTATGTAGCAATTGTCTAGCGTATCCATTTTCAACCTCAAATGCATTGTAGTCTCACAAGTCTGGCATCGAAGTTGAGGGTGAGTAAGTAGCCCTCAGCATCACTTAACCAGCAATGCTCTTGCAAATCACGTTACGGGTCGAAGCTTCAAATTTTTATCTCTTTTAGTCTATCGTGTTCATGTCGTGGTCTCTTTTAGTATCCATGTACTGTAGTACGTTCAATCGCCGAGCCAGTATAGGCCTTCCTATTGCATTGATACCCCAAAAGCTATTGGGCGCTAATGACCACATGAGCGTGGCAAGATCTTAGAGAATGACGCTGTAGATAAGTGGTTACACCAATCACTGTTGTGATTTCGCACAGGACATGTTAACGCCCGGGTCTTGACCGTTCACATCTTCATTGGTGAACGAACCTACACGACTATATAATGCCAACTTAAGATAGCGCGGTAAGGATTAGCTAGAAAAAAAATATGCGTGTATATATATGATGCGGCGGCAATCTTGCTTGCCAGCGCTTCTTTGTACAAATTATGTATATATATATATATGCATAAATGTGTATACATGTATACATATATATACATATATATGTGTGTGTATGTATACATACATACATGTATAATTTAATTGCTACATAATGGCGGTCTGGGGACACTCACCACCACTATTTACCGCACCAATATGTTAACTTTGATAGAGATTGAGAACAATCCATTTATTGAGCTTCGATGTAATCTGTGTAATCTTTATTTTTAGTCGTGTTTAAGTAAATAAATACATATGTTACATTTTCACAAGTTTGTAAAATATGAAACCATTCATAAACTAGCGTAATTATTTAGTTGTCAATTTGAAGTTTGCTAATTAGAAAAACAGCAGAAGGGAGGCATGGGAAAGGCAGAGATTTAGCTGTATAGATATTATGTAACATAGTCAAAGTAGGTACTATATTTACTACGGTAATGTCCAAGTGTTCCATCTGTTTCTCGCCAAATGTCGTGAGTTAAATAAGGTTTTAATTTGTAACAGAGGATAAATCGGTGGGCATCCCACAAGCTCGTCATACAACTTCTCAACTTTAAAAGTTCTATTTACCAAAGCATTGGAGTATACACATAAGCCCACTTTTCTGATTTTATATATGGAAATATTATGCTTCGTATTAAAGTCCAAACTCCTTTGTACTTCACAAAGTTTTCCGGTCAGACTCGGCTTGTTTTCGTTCAAAGTTCGACTCATTGCGAACATGGAAGTAGAATGAAGACCATAATCGCCACCATTACGCCGCGACTCAGCCAATTGTGGTTATCCACGGTCGTCTCCAAAGTAATAATGCTATTGGTTGGAATTTTGCGCCATAAATATATTTATTTCATATGAAGTAAAAGGAGAATCATTAACTTCCAGTAGGTCTTACAGTATACTTCCTAAGATCCCACTTTTTGGCATGGGGACCAATAATGGGAAATTGCATTTCAGTCTGATGCATTGCTGATAATAGTTGGTGTAAGCCATCTTGAACCAACAGATCTCATCTTCTCAGGAAAGAACAGAGAGTAACAACTTTATACACCAAGGATCGTGACATCATAATCATAACCAACTAAGCCCCCTATTCACTAGGAGTGGAAATAGAACAAAAAAATAAATGCAAAATTCCAAATTAATTTAACTGGACAAAATTATGGTTTGAAAAATTCAAAAAAAAAGACTGGCAACTGGTAGCTTCCTACTGAAGGTATCGGTTGATTGAGTTCTGCTACAACTGGTGAGGAAATAGACATTAATTCCTGTCGGATAGATCATTTTATGTATTCCTTCATGTCTCTCAAATTCCTGTCCATTTATTTCCTCCTGAATGCCCTCAAAATATAAATCACACACACACACAGACCACCCAAGCCCCTTCATCTTCGCTGCTTTTCTTTATCATAATTGTAATAAATCAACAATTAACTTATCTTGATGCTATATCTGATCACCGCGTTAACGACAATGGAAAACAGGTTTATTTTTGTAACGAAAATTCGACATTACACATAACTAAAGGTAACTAAAGAATCTTAAGCCAGAAGATACAATTACGAAAATACTTGCATGGGGAAAACCCGACAAATCAAATCAGAGATAACGCGAAGTAAATTCTGTGACTTTTGCGTGCCAGTGCCCACAAAAATCGATAAAATGATTATTTTACATCAGTTAACTCTTAAGTTGCAAGTCACATAACATAAAATAACCTACATTATGAAGGATCATGAAACTAGGGATCAGCCAGAAGTACGAAAACTTGTAAGTTATACCTGGTATAATTTAATGCTTCCCCTACCATAATTTTCATACGATACAAATAAACTATCAAACGCATACACCTCATGACCGACTGCACAAATGCTAGATCCAATATAGCGTGCATCATAGCTTCTATTATAACGACCACACGCGTTTGCCAAATTTTGCGCTCCAACAAACTCATCTCATTCACTCGTCTTCTCGCTTAAGGGCATCACATCACATCGTACGTCATCACGAGAACAAGAGTTTAAGAAATTCACCACAGAAAATCACACATGCACGCTTCAAAATAAGAACTTTCGGCAATTCTTGGCGCCGCACAAGCACTCTTTGTTGAAACGGGGTTTCCCATCCTCTGAATCGATACTGGAATTGAGTGCGGCCTTTCCACGATCTTCCACCAAATTCTTGTAGTCAAAGGTGAGTTCTTGGCCCTGAAAGACGATGATAAACAGTAAGACCACAATCTCAACTTAAATAAAAAAATCAACTTAGAAAATTCTACTTGCCTTCGGAATATCATATATTGCGAACAGAGCCAATTTTGGTAAATTCACATCCAAACAGTCCACCCAAACGGCGAACACAGCCAAGTTAGGATCGCACGAATGATTGATAAAATGAGCAATGTTTCCGTATTTTGCGGCATCTACTGTATAAGGGCACTGATCTTGCTCATTGAAGTCTAAGTCAAATAAGTATGTGCATCCTTCCGCATCATAGGATCTACCGCGCTTTTCAGCTTCTTCAGTATTTATAACTTCCCCCACGTAAAGGGTAACAAAAGTTCCCTTCTTAATGGACTGAAAAATATGAAATATAGTTTGACAAGGCTCAAGTATTACCACCAAAGCTAAAACCCTGATACTGAGTTAAACTAGAGGTTAAGTATACAGAAAACTTACTTTCAGGGTCTTAACTCCCCATCCACAGCCATTCGAGGTACGATATATGCAAAATTCCATTGACGAATTTCGTCCATCTTGCACTACTCGATTAGGACAGCTGGAATCACATTTACATTTCCGGTTGCACTCATAGATTGGAGTCCCAACTGGCACTCGAAGCCTGAAAACGATTTCCCAGTTTTATGATTACACACCCTCCCACACACAAATGAAGCAGCTATAAATTTTACCTGCCACTCTGATTGTATGCGAATTTCACACCAAAAGCTGCAGCACAGCAGCCCAGCTTATTCTCGAGGCACCCGTTGGCACAACTGCAACCCACGGGTGGATCATCAGGAATTGAGATCCCGGCTGTAGTCACATAGTCGTTTATATAAACGAAGTTCTCCGGTGGACCCTCCCAATCCACTTCGTTTTCAACAGTAATTTTAGGTTTACCGTGACTCACGTTGTTAATGTGGTCTTCCCACTTCTAGATACAAAACAGTGTTTCTTAATTAGAGCTGGCCTATTAACCTGCAGAGAACTTAAATGATCATTTTCCTTAGAATCAAAGTTACACAACTTTACAAACTAATACTAACAAAAAACACTACAACATGTCCGTGGTGCATCTACAGAGTGGAGCCCATCCATTAATATTCTCAAGAAAGCATTAGACGCGGACTCCAAGGTTTAACCTGGAGTCGCAAATTTTTCACATCAATCGACCCAAATGAGTCTTAAAAAGTTCCATGCTAAATGCTAAATCACAGAAGGATTTTCCAGTTCTTAAAATCGAATAACTATACACATAAACATACATAGTGTGCAACTTATACTTCATGTGGCGAACTGAAGTTCGGCTCAAAACGCGATGAATTATTGGGAACAGTGTAGAATGTAAAAATTGTTAACATTCCAATTGCTTATTACGCTCACAAAACGACGGCAGAGTCAGTCTTAACCGGGTAACTTTGATGGGATTTATTCTTTTGGAATTAAAAAAATGAGCAAGTACACTTCATGCATCGGCTGACCTGAAAATTTTATGACCACCTAGAGGGGTAAAACTTGAGATTCTACACTCGGTTCCTACACTGAGATTCGAAGTCGGTTCCAAAAGGTCCTCGTATAATTTAGCTAAAGCATGTGAATTCAAACTTCAAACCTTGAAGAAAATTAAATTTGAATTAATGAAAGAAATGAAATCACAAGAATTAACTTGATGGAAAAATAATAAATTTGAAAACTTGACCTCTGAATTATGAGAATACATTGCCAACTACATTTCCACAGGTTCAGACAAAGTTTTGATTAGGTGACCCTGGTTTACTTAGGGTATTCTATACTTTCGCCGACATGCATTTGTATCCATCTACTTCTGACTATGGGTTTCGGAGTTCCATCGGCTGAACAAGCCATTCAGAGTATCTGAGAAACTCGTAGGTTATCGCGGACTTCACTAATAAGATTATTCTTAAAATACGAAAAAATTCATTCAACTTCCAAAAACTAAGTATGGACGAAAGTTTCCAATGCAACAACCACTATAACAAATGAAATCACAATTAAAGAAAGAATTCCGTGAGGATATTCAAATCATTCGGCTCGGAATTTCAAACGCGCATAGGCTTTTCCTTCCAAACGAAGTGTAATATTACCTTGAGAACCTTGTTGTGGAGCTTCCTCAGTCTATTATACTCCAATTCAATTAACTGCGACCGGACAGTTTTCAGCTTATCTTCCGCCAATTTCCCGTCGATGGCGGCATGCAAATCCTTGCTCAGTTTACCAGTCCAACCTCTCATGTCATTTTTCTTTTTGCCTGCAACCTTCTTCATACACATCTGGAAAAATGATTTCACACCATTATTACAAGATCTAACTACATCGCACACACAGCCATTCCATCAATTACTTTGATTTCCTCCTGCGTCAGTTGTCCATGAACTTCGAAGAACTCTTGAACTTGACAATCCACCGGCCTAGGATCTGGTGGAACTTGAATTTCAATGCGGGGGCCTTTCCGGCGTTTTTTACCACCTTCGGTGATGACATATTCACTTTCATTTATGAGTCTATCATATTCCTTCTTCCGGGCCAGATAGAACTCCAGTAAGGCTGAATCACAATTTACTAGATTATGCGGGGGTTCCCACGTATTGAACTCTTCCTCCCAATTCTTCCACTTCACAAAGTACATCTCTCCAGTCTCGTCCCGTACATAGTCACAGACTCGCTCAACTTCGTACTGACCCTCGGGTACGGTTGGGGATGGTGACCTCTGTACATTGTTCTCGCTAGAACTCGAGGGCTCGGGTGAATCAGGTTCAGGTGAATTTGGTTCTGGTGAGTCCGAACTAGGCTCTGGTGAGTCGGGCTGCTCATTGGAAGCTAATGTTAATGCATTCACGGCATCGGACTTGAGCGTAATTTTAGGCGGGCTATTGGGATCAGAAAAACATTAGTCTATACCTTAGGTTACCAGTCATGCTTTCATGCTTTAACTAAATTAGACCTATGACCCACCTGTTGGGCTCTAACCTCACATCCTGATTTTCAGAATCATCCATGGAGGAACTAGTACCCGAACTAGAAGAACTAATTCTGCTCAACGTCATATCCGTTGAGCTGATTTTATACACCATGCCTACGGTCGTGCCTGACATGATCTGTGAACAAATAGAAAACAGCACACAAATTAATCACTCCACCCACTGATTTCGCACCCTGTCTGAAAGATAACTTTAATCGTGTAATATTAATTGTTTAATGTTATTATTATCAAACCTCTGTAACTTACCTAAGTTCAGACACTCGGGAAAAGACAAGACTGGGGAAATTACATGTACTCCGGAGGCGGTTAATTCACACAGTGTGACGACTCTCTCTTTCTCCCTTGTGAACCAAAGAATAATGCTGCCAGTGAAACCAAGCTCTCATCACCGCGCCACGACTGACCTAACAGGCGTGGCCGGAATACAATGGACCAATAAGACGGCAGATAGGCCAGATTTGAATTCGAGAAGCCGCTATCTAGGAACAAGTTTTAACGGACAACACGACCAACTGCACGATTCCCTCTTATACCTGCACCACAGTGTCTCTTCCGCTCACCTCGGTGTACATATACAGCCTTTGAGTCTGAATTTAGTGGTGAATCCAATCCAAATTAATTATACTCAGTTATTCCCAGATTTTGCCTATTCAGTCAGTTTTGATATTTTGAAGGAATTGCTAAGATATGTGCGTGTGTCAATTCCTCCGTGAACTCTAATGTGCACCCAAAACAGACGATCTGTCCTAAGGTATACTATATTACAGTGATTTTCTTCCCTCCCTTTCGAGTCCCTCCTGATTTCAGTAGCCCGTTAGTCGTAGAAAACGTTGCGGTTAGTGTAATTCGAGGTAAATTTTGCATTAAAATTCAAATTTGTCGCGTGTATGGACAAGGAAGGGTATCATTTTGCTGTGATTATTCCGGCCCTTGAAATTCAGTCCAGGTCCCGGACTGTCAGATCATTTGTACTGGGGCCTGCTTGGGTTTTTTTGTCGGAAGTAGAATGGCTATGTATCTTTTGTATTGAACCCGTGGCTTCTTAACTACGCAATTGCTTGTGAATGTGTCAGAGCTGGGTTTGTTGTGTAGGCAGCTCAAGTATATATGCCATTGGAATTCAGTCACTTATTATTTGCGATAACTGAAGTACTGTTTTAACACTTAGATTTTTTTGGGATGATTTTTGAAAAGTAATCTTATAAATTGTGTCATGGGGCCCCGAGTGCATGTGTTTGTGTGCTTATGTCCACGACTGGAGGGTCTCTGGGTTGAATTGATGTTATGATGATAGCATCTTGTGTGATTGTTCTGTCAGTATTAATTCTAACGGACATTCGATGCAGGTAAACATGTGACGCTGGAGGTGGAGTCAGTGCTGGGAAAATCAATGAAAATGTCATCCAAGCGACCTCGTTTAGTGGTGTCACCCAAAATGAAGACGAAGATTGGTCTGACCCACCGAACGATGGGTGGTCGGCGATCTATGAATAAGCGGCTGGGGAATGCCGTAGTAAAAGCCACGGCTGCCAAGATCTTTGCAGCAGCTTCAGCAGCCTGTGGTTTGCCCACGGACACAGCTACACAACGTGGAAATATTAAAGTAATCGTGAGGGTCAGACCGGTCAATTCCAAAGAATCTGGTCCAGCTCATAGGTACGGAAGGATTTTTTCGAAATTTTTAATTGTATATTTATTATTTTGTAAAATTTTATTAATATTTATTTTTAAAAATTATGCATATTCATATTTTTAAAAATGTATATTTAAAAGGTTTGAAAGTTGTATGTAATTTAAATTTAGCGGGGATTTTAAATAGCTATTTTACAATGTTTTTAATGCAATACAGGACCGTAGTTGTGGCTGTTGATGAGAAGTTAATACTGTTCGACCCGAAGGAGGAGTCCAATGGGTTTTACTATCACGGAGTTAAACAGTCAGGTAAGAAACCCTACATTTTGACTGGTAGAATTCCCTTTGAGTCTCTTAGTTACTTACGTGGAAGAAAAACTATGGTCTGGAGGATGAAGTAAATTATGCTATTTTTATCAGCCTAATTCTTCTGGAATCAATGCATTTTTTTCAGGTAATCGAGACATGCTGAAAAAACCTCATAAGGACCTTAAGTTTTGCTTTGATCAAGTGTACGGACCTCAGCAATCCAACGAAGAAATCTTCAAAGGCACTATTCTGCCTATGCTTGATACCATACTAAACGGCTTTAACTGTTCTGGTGAGTTTTTTAAGTAATGGGTTTAACCGAAAGTACCCAAGATAGTTTTATGAAGATGAGCAAACGTGGGGTAGAGAATGGAATTGTGGTGCACTGTGCACAGTATAAGCTGCTTTGAGCAGCGTTAGGGTGAGCCTCACTTTATGACTGTAGTTTTTTCTCACGTTACCCTTCTGTGTGGACGTATATATATGGGGAGTTTTACTCGCACCACCTACCTCGGGAAATAACATCTTCCAGTTTTTCACTTTGTGAAGCAGCTCTTTGATCGTTAACCCTGTACTGTATTCATGTATCCGTTTAACTGATTATAGCTATAAAGTCTAGATTTGTAAGCTTAAGTAAACCAGCCTCTGCACAGTATATCAAATCAGTCCGGGGTTTCGTTTGATTCCTTGTTATTGTGGGGTTGCAGTATTCGCATATGGAGCGACCGGTGCTGGAAAGACATTCACTATGCTGGGGACACCGATGAGCCCAGGACTTACTTTCCTAACGGTTATGGAGTTGTACCGCCGTCTCGGGGAATTGACAGAGGAATACGAACAAGAGGTGGTCGTGGCTTACCTTGAGGTTAGTCTCGCATCCTCAATTTCTGCCATTTAAGCTATATTCTTGTGAGTCTTTCGTAATGCATGCTTTGAGCGCTGATCCTTTCACCAGTTCATCAGTCTCTGATGTTCAGATATTTTTAATTCTCAATGTGTTCCAGGTTTACAACGAATCAGTGCGGGATCTTCTCAACCCCGAAAGTCCAGGGCCTCTGAATGTTTTGGAGAATGCATCCGGGGTTGTCATTCCAAACTT
This sequence comes from Pseudobourletiella spinata, assembly GCA_009870155.1. Classification (NCBI taxonomy): domain Eukaryota; kingdom Metazoa; phylum Arthropoda; class Collembola; order Symphypleona; family Bourletiellidae; genus Pseudobourletiella; species Pseudobourletiella spinata. Next base: position 553 of record WJFA01002459.1, on the reverse strand, counting down.
GAGTATGCACAAGCCGAAGGACGAATCTCAACTTCTCCAAATGTTGGCGGATGGGAATAGTTTGCGGACGCAGCATCCAACTGACCAAAATTCCGAGTCATCCAGATCACACGCAGTTTTCCAAGTAATGCCATATTTAAAATTACTCCGGTGCATGTTGCCTCTCTCTCTACAAACTTCCGAAACTACTAGTCTCCTCCACCCATCAATGCAGTTGCCTCTCAAATGTATTTCTTACTGCTCCACACATGTAATGTAAATTTATAAGTTGAGACAATTTGGTCTCTGTGAAAAAAAAATAATATTATTGCTCATCCCTCAACCCGTGTCCCTTCCTAGCAGAGACAGTGGCCGTGCCCTTTTCTAGCGACTCATTTCCTACTTGTCTGAACATGCTGCTGCAATCGTATATTCGATAAGTTATGAGTGCTGGCCTCACTAGAGTCTTAAAAGACGACCGTTACGTCAAGTGTGAAGGGTATGTATTTAGTAGTGAGTAGTACAGAGCATGTGCCTGAATGCAGCAGTTGTTTTGGTGTGAGTTGGGCCAGTG
>WJFA01002458.1:0-15886 GCA_009870155.1 Pseudobourletiella spinata | reverse complement strand
TGTGTGTGTGTGTGTGTGTGTGTGTGTGTGTGTGTGTGTGTGTGTGTGTGTGTGTGTGTGTGTGTGTGTGTGTGAGGGTGGGTGAGACATAGATTGCCTCCAATATGTCTGGCCACCATATTGCGGCAGTACTGCTGCTGCTGCTGCTATTAGTACTGGCTGATGGGATGATGGGACTGATGGAACTCTCGTACATGATTTTCTTTAGCTATGAGTGTACGAGTATGCATTCACACATGTGTGATTGTGAAGCGAGTTTAAATGGATGGGGGAGATGGTGAAGGACAAATTAAATTTATTGCAGGACGTTGACTTTCCTATATATATACTGTTCCTCACCGTCCGTGTGGCTCGCTTTTGTGGGTTCTTTGGAGTTGTTGTGTGTATCTACTTTGTTGGAGGTTGTGTCTGTGCATGTGTGCATTTGTGAGTGCATGTCTGTATTCGTGTGTGTGTATGTATGTGTGTGAGTGTGAGAAGTACTTGATATTTTTCAATGAAAATTGCAACACAATTTGACTCGAGCCGGCTCATTCTCTCACTCTCTCACTGACTGAGTCAGTAGTGTGTAGAGTGGAAGAGAGGGAGAGGCTCAAATTATTATGACTGTCACTCTGTGTAGTCTGTTCTGGGGTCTTTGAACGGGAATTGGGTGAGGAAAACCATGTTATGTGTGGTAATGCTCCGAATTGGAACTTTATTCAAGCGTCTTTGAGCTTTTTAGAGGTAATGCAATGATGATAATGGGTTTCACATTGAATGTGAAGCTGGGAGGCGCCGCTGAAGAACTTCTTGTCAATATTACTACCATCTTAGTCAGGGTGTACGTGCGGTCCACATTGCGTCTCAAGCAATAAGTGTATGACTTAAATGAGAAATTTAGACGTCGCGTAAGAGTTTCTGCTAAATTTTTCCACAAGTAATGTAATGTGTTGAAGTTCCGTTGGTGTATTTGATGCAAAATTGTATTAAGTCATGAATAGAAAGTCAAGTTTGGACGCCGCTTTAAACAATTAGCTGTCCGGGATTTCCATTCGAGTACAGATTGTGTGTGTGAGACGGTGATCTGATCGCGATGTCAAAAGTTGACTTTGTGATGAGATCGAGCGAGTGCATCTCATATGGATAAAATGAGATGAAAATTGGCATTTTGCTGATCTGGAATCTTGAGGAATAGATGGGAATGATTGGCCCTGTGTGGAAAGGAACTGTGTGAAGTATGGGATGCATTTGTATACTGTACTGTGATAGTCCACCTGGTCAAGGTGTTGATGCGGCTGTTGCTGCTGCTGATGATGATGATGATGACACTTGAAGGGTGAGGCATCCTCATGTGCAAAGTGGTAAAGTGCAAGTGAGTCTGAAGCTGAAATGCGAAAGATTGAAAAGTGAGCGTTGAACTGAAGCCAAAAAATGATTCCTATTTATTAACAAAGTATTGAGTTGTTTTGCCACTATTGTGTGCATGTGCGCATAATAGAGATTACCTCGGGTCAAAAAATAACTCGTATTTATTTATTATTAGCAGGAGTAGGGGGGGCAGTGCAGTGCAGTGGTTGTAGTGGAGTTGTTTATGCACAATTGTGCACAATAGAGATTGCATTGAATGATGTAATGAGTGGGACAAAGGGTTATTCCCTGTTGGAAGGATCATATGATCATTTTGGTTCGAAGGTTCTCGCAGTATAGCTAATTTTACTGTCAATGTGGTGGAACTCTTCTTCTTCTTCTTCTTCTTCTTGAGGGCTCATGGTGACTAGACTACTGTGACATGTGCACGGAGGCCCGTTTGTCTTTTAAACCCTTTGCGAGAGGTTGTTGACAAGGTGTCTGCGTGGAATGTTGGTGGTAGAGTTGGGCGATATTTCGATGAGGGACAGTTTTGCACACGTGTGAAGGGGACCTTGAAGGCACTGTGTGGTTGGAGGTATATAAAGAATATATGCGGGCATAGAATAGGACTGACGACTGACTGACTGAGAGAGTGAGTAGCAGGAGTAGCAAAAGTGTGCGGATTTAATAGTGGAATGGCGGCGAGAGGTAGGCTGTGCATATCATGGCTATTATTTGACTATTCCGTGTATTGCCAACTGATTCTGTGTTGATCTTGGCAGGGGTGTGAGGACGATAAATTCTGCCACACTCGCAATTTTTTCCATTATGTACATGGCGTAATGCATGGCTACCGTACTACTAACTCACAGTTAGTCACTCAGTCAGTCCGTCCGTCAGTTTGGAGAACCCCTATATTAGCCCCTTGTTGGGCTTCATAGAGCATTGATGGAAGTTTCTTCTATTAGTGAGTACTACTACTGCTATTACTGCTGTGCTACAAGGCTAACTGACACTCTACAGCTAGTAGTCCCAAAGGACCGTATAGATTCTCGAGGTTTTTTCTCATTTGTTTTTATACTCTTTCACACTCTCAACTCTCAGCAACTCCGTTCGATTTTTAATTGTGTCCTCAAGGAATATCGCGCCGTTAAGGCTACTATATACTACTATTCCTTTTAGTAGTAGTAGTAGTAGTAGTAGTAGTAGTAGGAATATGAATACCAGGAGCAGGATTGGCTCGCACCCACACCACCCCGCTCACAGACAGACAGTTGTCACCAAGGTAACGACGTATTGGTTGGAGCCAATTGGGTTAGCATAGCATAATGTGTGCGTCTCTTTGGTGGTTAGTGTGTGCATGTGTGTGTGTGTGTGTGTCTGTGTCTGTGTTGCTCTCGTATTTTTTTCTCTCTCTTTCTCTGTCTCTCGCACTCGCTTCTTTTTTTTATTGAGCTCAGCCGAGCTGCTCAAGATATTTGGGTAATAAAATTGTGGAGAAATGGGAACATGTTTATGTTCCCTCTCTCAGTCAGTTGTCAGATGTGTGAGGAGGGTATAACTGCTCCATGCTGGGCGAGAGCGGGGCGAGGGAGTAAGAATTTATGTACGAAATGTGTGTGTAAGGACGACGACGACCTATATGGTAGGATGGTAGCATTGTGTCTGCGTGTGTGTGTGTGTGTGTGTGTGTGTGCATGTGTGAGTGCAAGTTGCCATAATTTTCCGTCTACGTGTGTTATGTTGTGTTGTTGTTATGCGAGTAGTACAACCGGCTGTATGTGACTGTCTGTGCCATTGAGAGTTATTGGCCCTGTGTGCATGTCATTGGATTTTACAATGTGTATGCCATTCCATGTTATCCTCCATGCCATTGAGAGTTACTGCGGGATACATGGAGGAGGAGGAGGATGTGATTGGGATATAGGCTTGCAAATGGAAGATTGTGTGTGTGCATGCCTGTGTTTATGCTAGTTTATGGGAGCATACGTGTGATGGAGTGGGGCGTGTGTGTGGGGTTATGCATGTGTGTGTGTGTATGTGTGTTCCCAACAGTGAGTGCTCTTGAGGCATGAGTATATGTGCTCAAGGATGAGTTGGTGGATGTTCGCACACATGTTATAAATACATATGTATTTATATATATATTGGGAATAGTCTAGCCTTTGTCTACAAGGGAAGAGCCCCCGCCGCTGCTGCCTTCCCAGTGAAATTGTTTGTGTTACAATATATCTGTTCCAAGGAATGGTTTTACCTTTAAGACTCTGATTGGATTTGATTTGTATATGCGGGTGCGTGCACGCGCGCCCGCACACACACACACACATACGATGGGAAGTTCCGTCCAATACACACACGGTTGGATGGAAGTTAAAGGGAAATGCACACACTCCCTCATACTCACACACACACACACGATTGGAAGCTCATACGAATGCACACACATGCACAATGGGAAACTGAGACGCATTCAAGAACGTACGCACGCACATATATGTATACACACACACACAGGAATGGGATGAGCAGCCTTCTGGTGTTGTAGGGCCATCAAGTTGGGAGGTGACGTGAATACACACAATGTGTTTACCGTCTGACTGACTGGCGCTGGGGGTATGGGATTGGCGGCAGTGGTGACGTTAGCGGGAGCGGGAAGAAGATATAAAGGGAGGGTAAACGAGAGAGAGAGGGACGGCGGGCGCCGGGACACACGCTCTTGCATAATAATCCCACTATCCCGCTGCCACTACGCACCGTTACAGCAACCGCCGGAGCTCCGACGAGCCGTGATTTGGTAGACGATGGAATGAGCTTTGACTGTGTATTTACTCTGTGTCTGGGAGAGAGAAGTTTTTTAAGAAAATTTTTATTGACTCTCTCTCTCTCTCTCTCCCTCGCTCTATCTCATCTCGTCGTTAGAGCTTCCCTAAAAATAGTTGCGATCAGCCTTGAGAGGACTCTTTTTTTTACGACTTGCTGTTGTTCCTTGTTATTGAGTGATGGTGGTGGTGGTTGGTATCGGTAGTGATTTTGATTGTGTGAGCGCGTGTCTGTCTCACTGACTGACTGAATGACAGGGTTAACTTTGGGAGCCTCACAGGCATATGTATGTGCCATGTGCTCAGGGGGTGAAGAGTCTCGTTGAGTAAATGAGGATATAAGTGGGAACCGGTATTTGAGGATGTTTTTCCCGGATATCTAACAACTTGGTTTGACTGACTGAGAGAGAGAGAGAGAGAGAGAATAGTAATTATTGGGTAGGAGTGTTGTTAGCATGCGTGTATGTCTGTGAGTGAATCGGTCGGTCTGTCTGTGTAGTGTGGAGGTGGGAAATTAAGAGGGAGTCCATTTACCTCCATGATGATCATAATTATTGTTATTATAGTTGAGAGTCCAGAGAGTGATAATGGGTCGTGTTGCCATTGAACCTTTTCCGCTCCTTTTTCTAAATACCTTTTATTTTTCTTGTTGTAATTGTTTAAAGTAAGTGAGAGCTGGAGTTGGTTGGCTGGTTGATTGTGATTGTGATTGAACTTGGTGGTGTGATGATAGCATTGCCGCAGTGTTGCGACTCTGGCTCTCTGACTTTTGTGAGGGAGTGAGTTCCGTTCCACAGTAATATTTCTCAGCCGGCCGTGATATTCCATGTGGGCACGGAGTGGAAGTGACGGACTAGAAAGAACAATAATAATGGCAGGAGTGGGAGTAGAGTAGCCGTACGTGACATGGGATTGTGTGGATGTGTGTCCGTCTCATATGGCGGCTCTCGTTCCATGTATCCGACCCGCGACTCACACACATACACACAGGCACACACATATGTACACGCATGCAGGGATATTTATGATTTTCATAAATACTCTGAGAATCCCTCATGTCTCCACCGGACGGCGGTCGTGCTCATGAGTGTTTGGATTCCATCCCGTAAATGTCCAGTGTAGCGGAAAATGGTGGACTTGGGAGTTGAATCGTTTGTGTGTGTGTGTGTACGTTCCGTGAGTGACTGTGCGGGTGGATAATAGTTGGAGTGGTAGTAAGTAAGCAGTGGTGGTGTACGGTACTTGCGTCATCATACCATTTATACTACTACATGTAAAATTTTGCTTCCCTATGTGTGTTGGCAAAGAAGAAGAAGAAGAAGAAGGAGAGGGAAGTGTCCAAAGAGGCACGGCTTGAATTTCCCGCCGTCCAAATGACCTGGTCTACAGCCTACGGTATCAGTAGTAATAGTAATACTTGTACAGAAGAGTGGAAAGACCATTGGATTGGTTAAGGTCGATGTGGAAACTCGTACGAGTATATTATGTCGCCCCTACGGTTGTTGGAATCCGTGACACACTTCTGGTGTGTGTACGAGTACATCACAGTGTCACTTTGCTCGCTCTGAACTGGTGGTGGTGGTGGTGGTGGTGCTGCTGCTGCTGTGGTTGATAAGGAAGTGTATGCATGTACGTGGGTCTGTCACTGTAGAATATATATATGGTCTCGTCCATGTTCAACTTGCCTATTGCTCCGTACAGTACGAGACACAATGGCCATATTTATGGGAATTGAATGCTAACCTCTGTTGCACTCCAAAGGCCAGAGCCATTTAGATTGTTTACTTGGGCTTTACTACAACACACACACACATATATACACACTCATGAGCGTATGAGGTTTTTACTTTTGTGGCAGAAATTCCGTGACGGCTAGAATCAGCTTTTTAGAGTGTGTAGAAAAATTACGGCAAGTTTTATGTCTTTCCCATGGTGATGAGTGGGGGTACGATGGGGGGCGGTGCATTAGCTAACATAATGACATTGTTAGTGGTCGTCGTTAGAATGGCTTGTGTGTGTGTAGGTCTGTGCCGGTGGATGTTTTTGGGAATGTTGTGTGTGTGTGTATGTACTTATGTGTGAGTTTGTGTGTACTTACGTGTGAGTGTGTATGGCTGCGTGTGTGTCTTTGGGGACGGGAAGTATCGCATGTGACTTCCCCCCAACACCACCACCACGGTTCTTGCTACTCCGTCCGTCCGCATGTCCCATGCTTGACTAACAAAGTAAGAAGAAGAAAAGTTAACTGTCTGTGTATGGGGAGAAGAAACTTTTGTTTGGGAAGAAGTAGAAGTAGTAGTCGTAGTAGTTGTAGTAGTGAAATTAAATTTCCACTACTTTCCGTTTCTGGTCTGGTCGGTCCGTGTCGTATACATACGTCCAGCACAGTACAGTGTAGTAACGCCGCCGCCACCACCACCTCGACTGCCGACGCCGGATTTCATGGGCGGCAGGGCAGACCTTTTTTTTATTTTCAAGGCTTATCCTTAAAAACTTGGTGTTGTAGTTGGTTGTAGTTGTTGTTGTTGTTGTTGTTGTAACTATGTGACTCTTCTGACTGACTGAGTGATAGAGGGACCTTTTTTGTACCTACACAGAGGAGATGTCAAGTGACTTCTACTACTACTGACTGACAGAGTTGCAGAAGTACAATGTTACCGCATCACCATGTGCTATTCTGTACTACTCTATCTGCTGTCTGTCTATCTGCCCCTCCATCGTCTTGATCATGACTCCGACTCATACAGCAGTTAGTTATAAAGGTTAGCCTGCCCCCAAATCCTATTTGAGGCCGTTGTATATAGAACTTTATGGAAGAGTTTCTTAACTCTCACTGACGTATGTTGTAGAGGGATTTGTAGACTACGAGCTCGGCACGGCTCACTCTGTGTTGTGAACTCTGCACAGTTGTTGTTGTTGCTAGCCAACTTTGAGTGTGGAGAAACATTGGTTTAACCGCACATGACTTAATTTGCGGCTTGGTTTTCCTCCAAATAACAAGGGCAGAAGGCGAGCCGGGAAAAAAGAGGAGCCGGAATATACGATTGATGGGGACAGAGCCGCGGAAATGTGCTGCAACTTTGTAATTGTGTACTAATGTGTGTGTGTGTGTGTGCATGTTTTTGTATTTGTGTATGCTCATTCAGAGGAGATTTTGGTCCAGTTTCCTCACCATCATCATTGCGATCAGGACGACCGCAAAAATATTAGTTTTCCATAGGCGCATGGGGACATGATGGGATGTACCCCTGGCCACCACGAGTCACTACTCCCAGCGGCCCAACCGCACGGTCATGATGACTTGTCTCCTAATGCATTTCCGAGGCTAATTATAGATTTGATGGTTAATTTTCTCGGAATACTGCGAGATTCTCCGTCTTATACCCCGCGCCGAAATGAGGGATAAGGAAAGCGAGGGGATTTTGGCAAAGTTTTTTTTGTTGGGAGCGGACTGGCTGACTGAGTGTGATGTGGTAAAACCAGGCCACGGTCTAACATGTTATATGGCTGAAAGAATATTACTACGGGATTTTCATATCCTTGACTTTCACCCATGATGGGTTTTTTGCACACACGCACACACACACACACAATCTAAAGGCACGTTGATGAACGGATGCCAGAACCGGGGGTTTTTTATCCTCCAAGTTCACCTTTCCAAGGTGGAAACGGGCAGGAGATGAGAGCTTTGGGAGCATGGTCGCCTAAAAATCGCTGACGTTTTGACTGACTCACTCACTCACTTATAATAAAAATACACAAAGTAATATTCTAATGTGGATTTTCCAACTGGTTTTCCTCCAGCTCTAATATTGATATTGATTGGTTTGTGTGGGTGGGCACGTGGAACATGAGGAAAAATTATGCAGAACCCCTCGTTTGATGACTTTGTTCCTGCGAGGGTGATAAATGGGGGGAAAAGTCATCCTTTTCTCATCAGGCGGCGCGTGTATTATGCATGCATTTTACAAAAATAATAATGACTCGGAGCAATTGATTTCATCATCATCATCGTCAGCATCAGCATCATGCTAAATATTGGTGACACGGTAGTTAGTAGTTCGTTCAACGCTCTTATTGTTGCTGGAAACTGGGTTAGAGAGATATTCGTCATCCTGTTCTAATATCCGTGCACTATCTGCACGCACGCACACACACACATGCTTTTACTACCACCCCCACTACGGCTACGTGTATTCAAAATGCATGATGGCGTGACTCCGTAAGTCAGCTGAGCGGATTGATGGTGGTGGTGTGATGTGGTGATTAGTTCCTAATGACTCGCAGTGAGTCTGTTGAAATTATGGTGGGTGTAATACGATTAAGCTACTATTCATATATTATTATTATATACTTGTAAATCCCATACGAGATTCTAAACTGGGTGGATGAGTTAAAGGAACGTTCCTCTTCTTGCGGGGGTGGATCGGAAGAAATGGAAAGTTAAAACATTCAAAATATTTATGTACAGACAGCCTGGGCTATGGTGGAGTAATATTAGTGCTGCCATGTGCAAATGTGCACCATTACCATTATGCACTGTGTATGTATATGAGCGAGACTCCAGGATGTTGAAGGCCAGTGTGTAGTGATCCATATTGCCTTCGGCTCAAGGTCTATGTCTGTGTGTGTGTGTGTGTGTGTGTGTGTGTGTGTGTGTATGTATGTATGTGTGTTTGGGTATCCATGCATATGTGTGGGGTAACACAGTAGAGAATTGTGGGAGGTTTTGGAGGTCAGGGAAAGGTCATTAGCATTGGAATGGGAAGGGTATATGGGGTGATGTGTAGGCGATGAGCGGAGCGACTCGGGCTCACAAGCCGGGCCGGGCCGGTCCTACATTTCTCCTCTGGGTCTTCTTCTGGAGAATCAATAATACTCGGCACACACACACACACACACACACACATACCGTAGAATGTTCCGGGAGAGCTCACCTTCCTCCCCGCCATCTAACACGGGATGCGGGAGGCAATGAGGCTCATCATCCCGCAGGTTTTCAAGGCACATGACGTGGTTTTTCTGTGCTGTATCTCATGGTTACGATCGTCCCAGGCTCTGAGAGTCAGGATTGCCGTAAACCCCACGGGAGTGAGTGAAATGTGAAATGTTAAAATCCTAAACGTTGTGCAACGTGCAACTCATGTCCAACTTTTCCCCTTTGTCGACAGAGAGGATTTTACGAGCCTTTGTCCCTGGCTTATTTGTTTGTGGGTGACTTATCGACATGACTATGACTATATGTGTGTGTGTGTGTGCTAATTTTGTGCGCCAATTATCGAGCCTTCTCCTTCAGCATGTGTGTGCCAGGGGATTAGGAAAGAAAGGGTGGAAATAATAGGGGTTGCGTGATATTTGTGTGTGTGTGTGTGTGTGAGCTTTTCTGGGTATCGGTGTGTTTGTGAGGTTGTGTGAGTGTGTGAACGTTTCTAGTACTGATGAGTTTGTGAGCGTATTTGAGTGAGTGTCAACGTTCAGTAGTATGTGTGAGTTTGTGTGTTTAAGCGTGGATATGTGTCTTTGGGTTTGACACATGGAATTGGGATGATTGGACATGAACGATGACGGTGTTGCTGGTGATAATAGTAATGACTCTTCAAGGGTTCTCTCGTTCTGCCTATAATATTGTAACTAATATTGTACCTGCTCCAATTCGAAATTTGTCTAAGTATAAAACACACACACATATATATATATATATATATATACATATATATAAAACTTGTATTTTTCCTAATGGGATATAATTGGTCCGTGGCTATTATTTTCCTGTGTGTGTGTGTGTGTGCGTTTGTGCGTGCTTATAGCTAGCCTGGCCTTGTATGTGTGTGTATTTCCCATGTGTTGAGCCATGTCACGCCGCTGCTTGCTGGTCCTATTCCGGTGCTACACTCCTGCGTAGTAATAATTGCAGAAACGTGCAGGAGGCAGTAGAGCATAGAGCCTACCGTCATCTATACTATTCCGGCGGCCACCGTGGTGTGAGCGAGCATGACTCGGCATACTGCGGCGGCGGCGGTGGCGGTATTGGGAGACAAAATACAATGTTGAAAATGACTTGAGACCGGGGAATGGCTGACGTAACGGTATTGACCGTCATAATAACTGTTATTATTTCAGCTGGGAATGGTAGAGACAGAGGGAGGGAGGACGAGAGACAGATAGAGCGAGCGGGATTGTGGACACAATGTCAGGGCCAACAGTGTGGGGTTACTATTATTATTACTAATTCAGCGACACGACCGAACCGCTATGTGTGCAATAAATATATAGGCGGACTAATGCATATATATATATATATGTACATGCTGTGGAACCGTAAATGTTAGCAGCCTCTTGGTAGGTAGTCCCCATGTTCGAGGGCTACATGGTTATATCCGTCGTAGATAAGTTAATTACGGAGGAGAAGGAGGAGTAGAATGATGATGATGATGACGATGGTGCTGATAAAAAATTGAGATTGAAATTATGGAATTGAATTTGAATCCCCTCTCTCTCTATCTTTGATGTTGCAGGCCCGGTTGTTGTCCGAAGCATTTTTGTCATCTGGAAGGATCGATCATGCCCTTCAGCTCATGGCCTACCACCCGGACTATCTGGAGTGTTTCCTCCGAACTCACAATTTCCTTCTCAGGGGGGATGGTCCACTCCCGTTCGACTACAGGCACTACATTGCCATCATGGTGAGTAATCCTTTGTTGTTGTTGTGGTTTTCGTTGTTATTCTATGTAATAGTAATAAAACTACAGGGTAAATTATCAGTCAGTTCAGAGTGTTGTTTATGTGCACTGCATGTATATTTGTGTATACATATTTGGGATTTTACATGGACGGCCGTTTCATTAGTAGCATCATCAATCTTGGTCTTCTAAAAGAGGAGGATGTAAAAAAAAGAAAAGAAAGAAAGTCATGGGTCTGGACAGTGGAAGGGAACATGCATATGCATATACATGCCCTGCCCTGCCTCACACACACGTACGTATGCATACATGCATGTCCTGCCTCAACCCCCTGCCCTGGATACTACAAGTCCAGAGGTGGGCTGACGTGGAGGGATGTGTAAATTGGGGTGTGTGCATGTGTACTGTGAGCGTACATATGCGTGTCATGGAAAGGGAGCCTTGAACTTGGCCGCGGGCTAAAGTAATGGGAATTCAAATGGCTCATCACCATCCCTTGGAAATCCATAGTAGTATAGTAATAAGTGGTAGTAGGGGAATAGGGAATGAGTTGTGCCTTTGCCAACCTAGAGTTGTTAGAGCAGGAGTGCAGTGCAGTGCAGTGAAGTGTAGTGTATTACTGTGTTAGTGAGTGAGTCGGACTCGTTCCTGTATAATAGTTATGTTGAGCTCATCGTTAGGTCTTGATATTCTGCTGTGTGTGTCAGTGTGTGTGTGTGTGTGTGTGTGTGTGTGTGCGTGCGTAAGGGTGTTAAAAAAAGCTCACTGAATAATTCATTCCAGGGTTAGGTTCGGATGAGATGAGCTGACTGTGAGTGAGAGCTGAGCTGAGCCTAGCTGCACTGAGAGTGAGCAAGGAGTAGAAGGTGGGGAAAAAATAGAGGGCTACTTTTGGTGGTTGTTGCGGTGGTGGTGATGGTGTGGTTGGTGTCTATGTAGATGCACATGTCCATGCCCAGGCACACACATTGACTCTGACTCTTCTTCTTGTGATCCTGTGTGAGGGAAGCGGGCGGCGGGTGGGTGGGTTTTATGTAGGGAAACACCTGTGACAGTTAGTAATTAAATGCACCTGCATGATTCCCATTAGGATGGGTAAACTCCCCTCCTTTTGCTACTGACTTGCTCGCTCGCTCCCTTGGCAACTTATACTCCTGCAGTACAGACAGTGTTCTGTAGCTGTTGCTCTGCTGTTGTTGAACCAATTAAAGGGGAGCCTGTGAAAGAATCCGTTTATGCAAATGTTTTCTATATGGTTCAACCTTGTTTCTCTATGCTGATGCTGTATCTACTCATCTTGTGTGTGTGTGTGTGTGTGTATTCGACTTGACGTTGGTGATGACGGTTCACCGCATCACCTCCTTGCTCACTCAAGCCCAGTCATGGCCATGGTTAAGCTTCAACCCGGCCCAATAAGTGGTCGTTTTCTGAATATATTGATGAGGGGTGTGTGTGTGTGTGTGTGTTTGACTGAGATAATTTATGTGCTTGAGGGAGTGAGTGAGTGTGTGTGTGTGTGTGTTTGTATGTACATTTGATTTGAACCTTGCAGTTTAAGGGCAAGTGGATATTGGATATGGATATTGGGAGTAACGAGTGCGAGGAAGCGAAGGAGCTGATAATGATTAAATAGTGATTTGATTTGTGCTGGGTTAATGAACCAGATGTTTTCCATTATTATTTAAAATACGAAGAGCAGAACCGCGTGATGTCCGCGCCCCACAAGAGCCTATTGTTTTAGTGTCAGAGTTTAGCATTGACTCTGATGACGACCTGCGATTGGCAGAGAGAGAGAGAGAGAGAGAGTGCAGGTGCAGTGCAGTGAGTTGGTGACTGATGCAGCTCGTTCACACAGGTGTGAGCTTGGATGCTGATGATGATGATGATGATGGGGCTGATGATGACGATGATGACTTTCTCATGGCAGTCATCGGAGACTGAACGGGACAAGTTGGAGTAGTTTTATCTTCATGTAAGATACATGCATAATATACGTAGAAAAGTATAAAGTCAACCAACCAGCGAAGGAACCAAGCAGCCAACCTGTGATTAGTTCAGGTGGGGCAGAAGAAGATGAGGCTGCGCTGCTGGGGTGGTTATTAGAAGTGAGATGATGAGATGACGTTACCATGTGGCCGTAGTAGTAGTAGTTGTAGGACTAGTGCAGAAGCAGCAGCAGCAGCAGCAGCAGCCCCTTTTGAGCTTATTAAACGGTCGTTTAAAAGAATGAAGATCAGACATCAGGTTTTGCTCCCAACTATATTTCTGCCTACGTGCGGCTTTCTGGGAAGAGGAATACATGGAGTTATCATTATTATTACCATGATGATGATGATGATTACTAATGAGTTTCTCAAGAAATTATATGCGGAGAAGGGATTTATGGGGGAAAGGGGTATGGGCGGGGCTGGTGGAATTAATATACGGTACTGTAGGAGGCAGTTAGTTTGTTGCAGTAGTGGGAGTGTTGGTGGAATCGGCCACTACACTTTTGGGTTCAAATGGAAAATTCCCATGCTGGGTTCCGTCAGAGGTCTCCGTCCATGTAGGGATGAGTCTCTCCCAATCCGCCAATTTCCGGTCTATTCCGCTCGGCTCAACCGGCAAATCAGGAATGAGACCTCGTCCTCGCACACACGATACGCTCTGTGGAAAAGGCGGAGGACGGTTTTGATTTTGAAGTAGGAAATTCTGGGAATTCTGATGTGTTCTTCGTGGTTGTACGGAGCGCGAAAAGAGGTGAAAAAAGACGGTACAGAGTTTTTCTCAAAATGTGGGAGTAGGAGGAAATCAGGCGGTAAAGTTAGCAAACTGGTCGAGCCAGCCTGCCAGCCAGATTTCCGCAGTCGCATCAGTAGTTGTTGATGTTTTTGTTGTTGACTGTGAGGATGCCGGTCGCAGGGCTCTTTGGTTCGGTGCAGTGGGATGACTTGAATACTCTCTCCGTATATTCCGTAGTTTCCACAGCAAGGAGCTCATCCTCATCAAGGTTTGGGTGATTGGAACATTCCCGAAATTAAAAGGTTTAACTGTTAACTCCCTTCTAATCACTATCAATTGATTATCGTCTCGCTGGTCCTGCTCTCTTTGTTGTGTCTGATATGTGGGGTTTGGGTGGGGGCTGAATTGGAGGAGGTCCGAAAAGTTGGATTAGCCACGGTAATTGGGCCAGGAGTAAATGGAGCTACTTTTCTTAAATCCTTTTAATTTGGGAGTAGGAGGGAGGTTGGGAAAGAGTGAGTGACTGACTTACTCACTCTCAGTGAATTGGGGTTGAGTAACCTCTACATAGTGCTCAGTGCTCGAGATGAGGATAGGGTGGGATGACCGGCGTGGAAATAGGCAATTGCCTTTTTGACAGCCATTCCGAACGTAGGAACGACAGACCGACCGGCCGGCCGGCCGGCAGGCCAGCTCTACGGCTGCGGCTACTAGTGATTCTATCCCGTCCTATGGCGTGGCCCGGCAGCCATATAATCATAGGCTTTGGTGTACAACTGTGTGTGTGTGTGAGGGAGGGAGTAAGTTAATGCGTTTATGTGTGTGTGTGTGTGTGCTTTTGAACTTGTAATTTTTTAGGACAGGAAAGCGGACTGAATTAAACTATAGGGAATTAAGTCGAACTACTCACTCCAGATTTGTATGTTACGCTCACGGAGGAGTGGAAGGTATAGGTGATGGTTGTGATGGGTAACATGTGTGTGTGTGCGTATGTGTGGCTCAAAGGGTTACCTTTATATGCCTCGGAGGTGTACAGGGTAATTTGGAAGTGCAGTGGAGTATTATTATAGTGCAGTTACGACAAGGTCCAATTTCATGAATGCGAGTGGTGTGCTGGGAGAAGGGAAGTGTGTGCCTTTGTATCTGTTAGTCTGTATGTGTGTGTATGTAAGTATGTGCGCTCATAGCATGTGTGGAGAATGTTGTGTGTGTGTGTGTGTGTGTGTGTGTGTCTGTGTGTGTGAGTTTGCAAGCTCACACCGCCCGCCCCCTTCTTTTTTAAGCTCGGGAAAAAATGAAGAGGAAATTGCAACCTACTCATCAGCATGATGGTGATGGTGATGATAGTGAGTGGTACTTACTCGCGAGTACATTATATATATTTGCATTGGGTTTCTGCGTGCCATTTCCGTGGGTGCCTCGTAGACAGCCTGGTGTCGGCTCCTACAGTGCAGCATGCAGCAGGAACAGCTGACGACTAACTGACTGACGAGCTGGTGGTGGTGGTGGTGGTGATGCAGTGGTTGTGGTTATAGTTTGTAAGGTAGCTGTACATACTATAAGTAGGTATTAACTATAGCTTTTAGCTCATTCGCAATCCCAATTATGTACACGCACTCAAATCACAGTGGGATTTTTGAACTGAATATTTTTTTACAGTTGTATATACTTTGTTCATCAGGAGGAAGGAGTCAGAGTAACGTGATGAGGGGGTAAATTAAAATGCACCGGGTGCATCCCTATTATGCATGCATGCATGCATGGAAACATTCATGCTCGGGAAATGAAATCGAGGACAGGTGGACGGGCGGACGGCCCAGTGATTTTGGAGCAACTGTGCGCTTGACAGCAAGGCTGGGACTATGATTATCATCAGCATCGTCATCATCTTCTTCATCATCATTATCATTATGTAGGATTGGCAAGAGTAGCATGAGTGGGAATGGCATGGCAAGGATGATTGACTGATATAATGTTGGAGGGGAAAATGAGTGTGGTTGTTGCAATTGCACTCACGTAGCCCTCATCCCTTCTATTCCCGTCCTTGGGGATAGGTTAGGGGACATTTTAGCAGCGGTGACCGGCATTACTTGTGATGATCCTAACCTAGGGAAGATTAAACTTTGACCCAAGTAATTGAGTTGATAAGGAATGTGAAGTGGAGATTAGATTATTATTGATATATATATGTGCATAGATATGTGGGAATCATTATTGGCCATGGCCATGAACTTTTTACCAGGGAAGATTTTGGGGGATGACTGCCTAAGTCTGTGTGTGTGTGTGTGTGTGTGTGTGTGTGTGTGTGTGTGTGTGTGTGTGTGTGTGTGAGTG